>OMKI01048786.1:1882-11902 GCA_900302315.1 Phycis blennoides
ATGTGGCGACGGTGTGTGACCACTGAACACGCCAGCCCCACCACAACCGCGTCAGCGAATACAAAAACACGCACATTACATTTCGCGCTCAAAAAAAAGCATTTCAATACCGATGGCTCCGCGTCGGTCAGTAGCTGTCAGGTGAGCTGCCAGCCACCGTACAAAACCATCCACTCAACCATCCTCTCGTAACGCGACACGTCCAGACACAAGCCCGCGCCACCGTGACCTGGCCCGGGGGCGCGCAGCCACGTACGCCCCCTGGGCCAGAACGCGGCTGGAGGGAGGAGGGAGGGAGGAGGGAGGAGGGAGGAAGGGAGGAGGAAGGGAGGAGGGAGGAAGGGAGGAAGAAGGGAGGAGGCCTGTTACCCGCTGTCTCCGACGTGGCGGGTTCAGAGTCCAGCTCGGCGTCTGCGTCCAGAGACGCCGTGTCCAGCTGCTCGCTCAGGGAATCCAAAGATTCTCCGTCCGGCGCCGAGCCGTTGGCATGGAAACCGTTGAGCGTGCCCTTCTCCTTCTCCTCCGCCGCCGCCACCACCACCGCCGGGGCGGCCTCCGCTAAGGCGGCCTCCGTGGGGGCCTCGGGCTTGGGCTTCTTTTTCTTCTTGGGCTGCGCAGCCGGGGGACGATGAAAGGAGGTCAGACCACGACACGGAGCAGCGGCCTCACGGATAACAGAGTACAACTAGGGTGCTGAATGAACCTGCACGGCACGCACGCACGCACGCACGCACGCACGCACGCACGCACTCGCACGCACACGCGCACACGCCTTTACCTTCTTCTTTCCGGTGACGTTCCACTCTTTGAGGATCTCCGCTGCGTTGCCTGGGGCACAGAACAACAAGCAGAAGGTTGGCGCTTTTCCAACGCGTCGACATTGAAAAAGGGCTCAGGGAACGCGCCGCTCCATCCACTCTGCCCCGAGGCCCGAGCCGAAGAGAACGTACGCCGTGGGATCCTCGGCACCAGGGAAACCCTGTTCGGGCGCTTTGCCCCGCGGGCTTAGCGCGGCGGCGGCGGCAGCTCATTGTGGGACCACAATTCCTATTGCTAAAGGATGCGAGGCGTGACGCTGCCCGCCAACAATGGCTTGTTGGCGGGCAGCGTCACCAAGAATCCAGTAACAAGTCGGACTCGAACGGAGGGCCGTGTGCTCTCAGCGTCAATTTGGTGACGAGGTATGCGCTCGGTTCCGTCACGAGAGCGGATGACGGGGAGGCTTTTGTACAACGCCACACGTTATACAAGAACCGTCTGAACAACAGGGAGAGGAAACGACGGACGGGCCGCATTCCAAACGCATGTACGCCAACTGCTCACTGCTGTAATGACAGCGGCCAGTAGTAGTAGCAATAACAACAACAACAATAACAATAGAGGATGCTTGTTCACGGTCACTTGCAAATAATTACTTTACTAATTACTCAACTGCGGATAATGTCTTCAGTAAGACATTTAACAAGTAACAAGGAATATCAGGACTGGCGAGTTGCGAGTACATTCCGCGTAAACAATATGCAGCCCAAAGACTTCTGTCCTGACAATAGCGGCTGCCGGCAGCATCAATCACGCTTAGGCATATTCCTACCTTCCAAGAACGCTTGCACAGCCTTGTCGACGCTGTTCTCAAAGTGTTGCAGCACCAGAACTATTTCATTGTTACTTTTGTTGGGGACAACTGCCCTGACGGCATTTATCTGGAAAGACAAAAAGGGACCGGGCACGGCATTATAGAAAATAGACAGCATGGCATTCAAGCATCAGATAATGGCCAAACATTGTAAACTTTGTGTCAATAATCGTTGTACTGCGAGTTCATCACCCCACAGATGCCGCCACACACATTCCTGTGTGTGGTGTGCTTCTGAAACCTCCGCTGGTGTTTGGGCTGACAGGCAAATGAGTCAATGAATGAAAACGCCCCATTTTGTATATTTTGTACTAGTGAAAAACCGTCAACCACAACATAAATTCTAACCCCCCATTGATCCTGTTGGATCAAATAGCTGACAGTTTGCAGCGACAGAGAGCGACACTTGAGGCAAGTGTGCGCGTGTCGTTCCAGTTGTGCGTCTATAGTGACGGCAGTGGTGATAGTCGTTGAAACCGTAGAATGTTAAAACAGAGCTTACTAAACCAGATGCCATTCTCCTCTACCACAAACATTTTTTTTTTAAATAGAACAAATAATCCATCCCATAGTTTACACGAGCGCCAAGCCTCACACGACTGGGGCGTGGCGCTTCAAACAGCCAGGTGAACAAAAGAATGCGTGA
Source organism: Phycis blennoides (assembly GCA_900302315.1). NCBI lineage: Eukaryota > Metazoa > Chordata > Actinopteri > Gadiformes > Phycidae > Phycis > Phycis blennoides. The sequence continues at coordinate 4,162 of OMKI01048786.1, forward strand.
GCCGTGACTACGTCACAAAAGCCACACGTGCACCGAGTAAGCATCGCCATGGCAACTAAAAAATATTCATTAAGGTTAACGTTGGTAGCAATATTTATACGGCCACGTTTTTTTACCTTTGAAATGCCACTAAACGCGTGTGGCATTCACCACTCCTACTCTTCCCCAGCCGATACATTTCCAGTCTGGAATCTGGAGAATCCGGACAATATTACTCTTCCCACAATAAATGACCAGAAGACCAGTTTGTTGAATATGTGTTACGCATGTACCGTCACCACACCCAAAACAAATGTTTTGTTCCAAATCGTAATCACGGATAATCAGTATAATAAGCTGGCGAACCCAGATATGTTTTGAGATTACCCTGGCCTGGGAGGTAAGTTATCCAACACCATTTGACCTTTTGATCAGCGTGCGTTTAAAATTGGCACACCTTGCCAAACAAATGTGTGCAAGCGAGAGAGAAGAACCTTGAACCTACAAACCTCTTCAGGTTCACTTTCATTTCTTCCTCAGTTCCATTCTCCCAACATGCAAAACCTATTGACGTAGTTTCCCTGCCCATTAAACCATTAACGCGTCACGCCACTGGGCGAATTGGTGCTCTGGAATAGGGACAGACTTGCATCCGATCTGTGCCTGCTGTGCCGAAAAAAGGTTTCCTGTGACCAAGGGTAAATACGCCCCAATACCTACCCAAGAATTATACTGATGCATGCGCATCAAATACCTCACAAGCAAAAAATGAATGCCCATTTTCAGTAGCGCAGCACGCAATCCAGTAGCTGTGGACTTCTTGCTTCTATGAAGGAAATGATCTAAATATTATGATGCATCGTCTTCTCTTCTCACCTTTTCCTTCATTCGTTCAAACGTTCCACCCTGGGACATCACCATTTTTGAGTGAGTGTCAAAGAACACACCAGAGGCATCTGAAAAACAAAACAGAGGGGTCGTCCGGGCATCCGTCACACACCTTAGTACATCATTTGCAAAACAAAATGAGCCAGTATGAAGGATCACCGTAGGTCGTTGACGGGTTTCCAACACTAAATACTACATTTCACAATGCGAGTCAAAAGCCGCAAACCCAATCCAAAAGTGGCAGGCCGACACTGGAGCAATCAATTCAAGGCCAATGCCTTATTAATGGAAGATACGCAGAGCATCCAGGATACAGTATCCATTCAGGCTGAGCCCGTCTAGTCCAGGATAATGACCATTTACCCAAGGATGATCATCTTGGGCTGTGATGTTCCTCAGTATGTTTTTTGTGCTTACATCTACTGTATTCTGACAAATGAATACAGCACACCCCATCCCATTAACTCAGCTTCCATTAGGTGTATTTGAATTACATTTTAAACCAGTAATACCCAGTAAGGCCTTCATTTACAAAGACAAGTTGCCGATCCAGAATCTGTGCCACAGAGGATATATTAAAAATGTCATTCAAGTTATGCCTCAATGAGATGAGACAGAACAGCTGGGCTGCCCGCGCCCCCCCCAAAAAAAAAAAAAAAAACATGTTGCAGAGACCACAAATCAGATAACTTTGCCATTTTACAACCGATGAAGCAATACCTTGAAGCTGAAAATATGGACAAGATGCAGAGTGGACTCAGAACCAGTGATGACCATACAAGAAAATAAAACACTGAACACAAGGACCCTTTGCAGAATGTTGGAATCTAGGTTAAGGTTACTGTACATCTCTCAACACAAGCTACACTCAAATCAAAGTAACTACTGCTTGAAAGCATGTCAAAGAAAAAGCCAAATGTGCAATTATATTAATTTTCCTCCTGAAAGTTGCTATTAATAAAAGACTGCAAGTTTATTTGCACATAAAATGTCTATTAAAACACTATGACCTACATTGCAGATACTTGTGTTCTTTGACAGTTACTCCATTTTCTTTTTGGAAAGAAACATGACGGTGGCTGCCTGACGGCGTAGATCAAACGGCTCGTGAGACGGCAAATACATACCTTTCTGGCTGTTTTTCTTGGCCATGTTGTCAAACGGCGTTTCACACTGGGGTATCCAATAAGTGTTGCACAGTTTTAGTTCCTTAGTCAAAAAAAGGGGAACCGACCCCTGATTGCAGTCGCTTCCAAGCTCTAGTTTAAATAAACATTTAGATGAGGGCTCAGAGCACGTTGATTTTCCCCTCTTAGTGCAGATGCCAACGGAGGTTCAAAACCTAGTGGTAGGGAGAGATGGGATTAGATCAGGCCTGTTCCACTCAAGAGTCAACTTAACGTCTCCCTTCTCTACGCAGTTGAGTCCAACTCCGGGCAGGCTTAGACTCCGTCACCTCGATACACACACGCACGCACATACACAAAAAAAACATCTGCCTGGCGCCGTGTTCTGTGCAGCCAGTATAGTATAATGTCTAATAATTGTCTAATAATTGTCGTAGAACTGTGCTTAAGTTTAGTTTGGCCGACTTGGTAATACATCCAATTTTCTCAGCTGCTATTATCTGTACACATAAACCTTCCGATATACAGATGAATGAGCTATTGAGAAATCGAAACAAAAAAAAATATATATATTGGCCAATTCGTAAAAAAAGATGTTTGTTAATAAATGATTGGTAAGCAGATTATGCTGACCAATGTTTGTCGTCCAAAGAAAGTTCTGCAGAAAAGAAGAAGCATTGTCGTCAATCCAGCTCCTCTATACGGACTTGATCAGACCTACACATCAGGAATATGCTAGATCAGGTTGTGTACAGTGGTTTGCACCAACTATAATGCCATGTTATTATACTACTAACCAAATATGTTAAATACATCTTAAAAACTAGAAGAGTTGCACATCATGTTGTATGACAGCTGCTCCGCTTTAAGTTTCACTTTCCCGATAAACCAAAACTCCACAGATCCAGTCATGGATCACGTAACACCGCACCTTTGCACACGTCATAGCACCTATGAGCGCAGCCAAGAGTCGCCACTTTATTAGCTAATCATGCAATGGCTTCGATGCATGATGTTTATCAAGAGGGAAGGTACTTGTAACTTCAAATGCTCAAAGTGTACTTATGGTGATTGTTGCAAGCATATTGGATAAGTGACTACGTGTAGAAATAACGAGCTGAACAAACATGTTGGCTACATTTGTTCGGACTTAATTTTAAGTTACGGGAATACTATGAGTAAGGGAGTAAAAAGGGTTGGTTAACTGATTAATAAAGAGTGCGGTCCGATTTCACCCTACTAAGAGATTTAATGTTCGACTAAACTAAAGCCATTTTTTGGCTCAAACTTCACACAATAACTAACTTAACTGTTAGAATAAAATACGTATCTTGGGTGGTCAGGACAAGGTTGAGTTGCCCCACAATATTATGTTTACGTCAGAATGAACAAACTAAAATCAAATTTACGTGAATAAAGAGACGTGGTTTAAAAAAACGAGTGCACACAGTAACACAAAACCCATAAATGTTATGCACTTATTTTTACGTTGAAGCTTAAAACACCACTTACTGGGTTTAATAACACACTTTGATGGTTCCCACCTCAGCATCCATCATCTATCCCTGTTTGGTTAGCTTAAGAACGTTACCAGGTTGGCTTATTTTCCCCATCTTGTCACAGCGATGCATTAGTGTAATGTATCACATTCGCATAGCCAGAGCCTAAACCTAGTGTTCAATAGTGTGCAAGTGTTACGCATTTGTTTTAAGAGACACTAAGACGGTAAATGTAGCGGGCATCGGTCAGACTCGGCTTTGTTAATTTAATGCAAAATTCACGTCAACGCTAGCAAGTCTGCTAACGTTAAACGTTTGATATCGCAAAAGGCTAGACAACTAAAATCTAGAGATCACATGAAGATACAACGTTTTCATTTTATGGCGATTCTGTATTTTCCTATCACATTTCAAACAATTCAATAAATACGCCATTGTGGCAACAGCGATTGTTGTTTCTAGAGACGGGGTAGTTACCTCTGCCTCGTCGGTCGCTCCAGTCGTTTGCTGCGTGCAATATTTTCTTTAGGCTACTTAGGCGGTGCCAGATTCAGCAGAACACCCCCTTTTAAAGTTTTTCTTTTTTTTCTTCTTCTCAATTTGAAGGCAACCTAGACAGCCGCCAGGCGCATTGCTGCCATCCACAGGTTTGGAGGTCCCCACTATAACGTTAGAACATGAATGCAAACATAAAAAAACGAAACAAAATCAAACCCTGGCTAACAAAACTGGTTTGTAGACATTCTAAAACGAAAGTCTGAACCTCTGATTAGTCAATAACAGGTGTGGTCATCAGCCAAAAAGCAAAATGATATCCCCAGCTCCTTCTTAAACCTCTTACATGTGGCAGTCAGCATCCCACACTTGGCACATTCTTGATTCTCATCCATTAGCAGCAGTCCAGCCCTCACACTTTATTCCAGCCGGGAGGACCCTTCTAGCCACCCCACTTGGTGTAACCCTCCTCCCGGCAGACTGCTGTTTTGAAAACGTTAACCCCAGAATCCCAGACCCTCTGCCAAGCAGTACATCGGATTCCCCGTTCCCTTAATCTTTGGCTATGTTTCAATACTAAGGACACCATTGTTACCCAATTCGACCACTGATTACCAGCCTCCCCGACATGTGCACGGACCCACAAGAAACCCATCTGACATCCAACCATGTACCATTCACCAGTCAGACAGAATCAGGACGTGCCGACCATCGCCTGTTACGAACCACAACAGATACCAAAGCCGAAGCCTGAATCTGAATCCAGTTTTTTCGCAAAATGAATGTCGACCTGAAGGCCCCATAATCCAGCACAGGCCTTTTCCACTTTGCCACGGCCACATTAAGTGAGCTCTCCATGTCATGGTCTCGTCAAACAATATTCCCAGGAATGTTTACCAGCCATACAGGAAGACCCCCCCCCCCCCTTCTTGACCCCTGTTAAGGGAGCACACGTTGTTGATGTGTTTAGAAAATAACAGTTATTGTTAAGGATATTATATTTGTTTTATGAACACATCCTTTGCTTGATTTTGTCTTTTTTTTACAGTTTGCCTAATGTTGCAGGATATGAGTCCCTCAGACCAAACAGTTTACTGAATTAGTTGTATATATCATCCATTCCTCATTTACATACTTAAATTAGATAAACGTGCTTTGCATGTAGGCTATACGTCTCGACAATAGTATAATATTTCAGACAAACACATTTTGAAATTAAACGAGAGTATGTTCATAAAATGGAACATATATAAAATATAATAATAATAATAATAATAATAATAAAAAAATTCCACACCAAAATCATATGGGATCCCCTCACAGCTAGAAACAATGACTAAGTGTCCAATAACTGACGTCTAGAATTATCATGGAAAACTGTGAGACAGAGACTTCTCTCAAATCTATTATATTGATCAATTCTATCCAATTGATCCTATGTATGCTAATCTGGCAACTGCATCTCCTTGCGTCATTTCCTGGGAAAAAAAGGGCATGTGTTGTCACTTTGTCACCATAGTGAAGTTCGCAGTCAGCTGTATTCGCGAACTTTGTAACTATCGTATTGATCAGTTCATGTGGTGACACGCCAGGAGCCTCCACAGTGTGGTAAAGTAGCCCCGTGTGCCCTGATCATTCACTGGGGTACGCGCTGCACACTGTCAGTTCTAGAAAGGGAGACAAGTCAAGTTTTCATACCGTTTTACTGTTGCGTCCAGAGACGAATCATTCCTTTAAAAAGTATGATTGTTCTCCTTATACGATCTTCTATCCTACCAGGGTATATTTAAAACTGATATATAAATAATAAAATTATGACGGGTCGGGTCATCTAAGAGCAGCTCTGCTCTACGGCTCAACGCCGCCATCACTACACACTACCACAAAATACAAACAGTAAACAGTATTGAGGTTTATTTGAGTAGGTGTCTAAACTTAGGACATTGTTTTGGATGGCATGGGTCAAACGGAGCTCCTAAATGACGGTGGGAGGGTTGAGCCGCTGATGTGCTCTTTGGGGATGCTCATTAAACCGTAAAACACTTAACGGCAACCATATCTTATTAAAACATGGTAGGATAAAATACAGTCTAAGCACAACAGCTATGCTTTCAGAATACTTTCAGAATTACTCGCAAAATTAAAACGGTATGACAACTTGACTGTGCTGCTGGGTCGCCGTAGAGCTGACTGTGTGCAGCGCAGCCTACTGTCAGCTCCGTAGAGCTGTTGTGAGTAGAGGAGCCACACTAGCATCCACCATGAGCCACACGCAGACCAAAATGGCAACCCCCTATGCTACAGATGATTCTGGTAAGGATATTTTGGTTAAGTCACACTTTCTGTTCCAAGTTCATCTTGGGTGAATCCGTAACACCGCGACCTCGTCCACAAAGAGACCGAACACAGCGGCCTGCGCCAAGCTGACGTTAAGTGAGCAGACCTGCTGGCTAGCAGCTGCTAGCTACACTAGCGCGCATCCTTAACTTTCCTCCAAGCGTTCGTAGAATCTACTGTTGGTTTATACACATTGGTTTATCATGTGCTTCGTTTAGGGTTTCCACAAGTGTGTGTGTGTGTGTGTGTGTGTTTTCTAGGTTATGTCTGAGTTATCGCTATATCACGTAACGTTCTCTCTTTTGCTGTGGCTAATTGCTAGGCTTACTGTGACCTGGTAATATGCAGCAACGATTTAACTTCTATTCATCTTTTTCTTGCCATTTACCTTGTTGTTGTTATAATAATAATGTTATTAGTATTGTGCAATTAATGCACACAGGCTGCGTGCACCAATGTAGACAGGAATATAGTCAGATTTTTTTTCTACAAAAGTAACATTTTCAAATCAACAAAAGACAAAAAATGAATTAAAACTTTACACATATCCGTGCACTATTTCGTACGTTTTAATTGTATTTATTTTTGTTATTTGGTGGATAGAAATATTATGTAGGCCTACATTGCATGCTAATATTGTGTAGTAAGAAGGTTTACAAAAACTAACGGTAGCTCTATGGCGAACACAGGCTAAGTTAGTTATTCTGCTTCTCATGTCTGCCGCTGTACGTCTCATTTTGTCAAACCTGATAGATATTCTTTTATCTGCACTATATAACTTGCACAATTCAAAGTTACTTCTCAGGTCAATGATATGAATGGACGAGGTCGCCTTTTTAGGGACCGAGCCAGTGGAACTGGAAGGTCCCTATTGTTTTTGCTCCGTTTATTATTATTTCTCAGGATTTTGCCGGCGATTTGCACTATCTGAACATATACGAAAAGTCTTTTTTATTTGGCAAAGTTTTCAGGTCTGGTGAAAAATTATATATTTTATGTTGTATTTAAAACCCTACAAAAAAATATGTTTAAAATATGCAAAGTTTTACTTGGCAGGGAAATATATTGCTGCCACACAGCGTCCCGATGGAACATGGAGAAAGCCAAGGAGAGTAAAGGATGGTTACGTTCCCCAGGAGGAAGTCCCTGTGTAAGTCACCGTTCACACAAGCACGTCACCACACTGCCACTGATCACCAGCCCGTGATCATTGCTCATAATTTGTTACTAAGGCAAATTGACGTCAACCCATTGGCATGGGCTCCCATGGAATGACCATGTTTTCCATGGTCATTCACTCTGTCTCTCTCGTCTTCCTTCCCCCGTTCCAGCTATGAGAACAAGTTTGTGAAGTTTTTCAAGAGTAAGCCCGACCTCCCGCCCGGCATGAGCCCGGCCGACGCGGCGCCGTCCAGC
>OMKI01048794.1:5965-16077 GCA_900302315.1 Phycis blennoides
CCCCCGCCAAAAAAAATAAAATAATATAAACATAAATATATCAATTAGTTTAACAGAGTGTTTTGTTTTCTTAATAGCAGTATCTGTACTACATGAATGCAGCGGTATCTGCACTCATGTGATTGGTGGATCGTAGGGGCCGGGTGAGGGGGCGTGTCCCCTTCAGAGTGGGTGTGTCCAGGTAGCCATCATCTGGAGTTGAGCCGGGGAGCGGTCTGAAACCACAGTACAGAGAGCCCAAAAGGTCATTGGTGTGGGGATACAGACACTGCTATCTGATAGCAGTGTCTGTAGCCAGCAGTGTCTGGAGCCATATATCTGGCCATATCTGGCCATATATATTAATTGCTAATAGGGTTTGTGATTATTTTAATGCTAAACCAATCATTTCAGTGGGAATACATCAAGCACAAATTCAAATATTCAACAACATACTCTTACAACTTTCCATTCATCAGTTTTCCTACAGTGACATCCTAAAATCCTAATTTTAGTATTAAGAATTCCTATTAAGGTCTTTCTAAATAATTCTATCATAACTAATAATAACTTATTCTGTGGCATCAATTTGCTGTTTATGACAAAGTGCTTTTTACCTTTATTTGAATGCATCAGTTGTCTATAATACAATAATAATACCCATTGGCAAACGTAAAAAGCACACAAAGAGCAAACTGTAAGATTATTAAGATTATGGCTATTATGTTCAGCTGAGCACATGGTAATCACCATTGTTCATCTCTATGGGGTTCATTCACATGGATGAGGTACAATTCAAACCCATTACCGTCATTGTTTCTTATGGGCATCACAGAGGTAACAGTAGGGCCAGACACAGGGGTATCTAACATGATGTTTATGCCCCTAGACAGACAAACATGGATGCCACATGGGCTGCTTTGACACATTGCTGTGATACGTTAACGTTGCCACCATAGTTGAAAGGCCAAGACTGGCCTGTAAACAAATACAAGTAAACAGGGGAGCTGGTGCTTCTCTGGATAAAAAGCACTATAACATTTGGATGTCTCAACTGATTTAAATTAGTTGTTCTTATATTCATATTAAATCACAATATATACATGTGCATCTCAAAAAATGTGAATAACGTGAATATTACTGGAGTTTAGAATGTATGATACTCACAACCAAACATTCCTGTTGAATAAAGGAAATTGCTAAAAAAAAAAAGGTGTTTACTTGTACACCAGTCAGTACTTAGTTGGTGCTCCTTTTGCTTCTATGACTGCCTGAATACACTGTGGCATGGAGGAAACCAAACTGTGACTCAGGTGTGATGGACGCCCAAGTGCTCTTAATAGCAGCCTTCATCTCAGTTCGACTGCTACGCAAGCTGGTCATTTTCCACGTAACAATATCCCATAGATTCTCTATGGCATTTAAGTCAGAGTTAGCCGGCCAAGAAAGCACATTGATGGGATGGCAAAAGCAAATAAAACAGTGGTCGCTTTGGCACTGTGTGCAGGTACCAAATCCTGTTGACTCTAAAGGTTTTCTTGTCAGAAAACAACACTGTGGACCACTGAGCGACACTCCAATCTTGTTTCTCTTGAGCCCAAGTCAGCCGCTGGTGACACTGTCTGGAGTTAAAGCTTGGGATTCGGGAGATGGACCCCCATCTCTCGTCGCCGCTTGATGCATGTGATGCACGGTGGCCTTTGATGCATCACCTCCTGACTCTGTCCACTTCTCATGGAGCTCTCCCACATGGTCAAACCTGCGCCTTCTCATGGTTTTATGAAGACTGCAGTCATCCCTCCTACTGGTGCACCTCTTTCTGCCACACTTTGTTCTTCCAGTCGACTTCCCAGAAAGACGCTTAGACACGGCACTCTGGGACTAGCTTTCTCTGTGACCTTCTGTGACCTTCTGTGACCTTCCCCCTTGGTGGAGTATGTCACTGATTGTTCTTTGGACAACTGTGAGATCAGAAGCCTTGCCCATGTCTAAAGTTTGAAGTTTACTTCGAAAAACCTATATTGGTTCAAGGAGCAATCCTCAAAGAGACGATCGAAGACAGCTTGTCTCGAAGATGGAGACAAGCTGAATTCACAGATTTTGTTGTAATTTTACACATTTTCCGTTTCAATAATCTATTCAATATATTTACAGTCACTAAAGCACATGTGTTGCACTAACTTTGTATAGCACATATATAACACTAACATTTTTCACATTGTTCTATTTTTTGTATGCACTTTTTTGTCATTTATTCAGATTCACCACACATAGATTATAAACCCATGAATAAAAATGAGTAACTGAATTCGGTTGAGAAGTTGAAACATATTTTCAACAGCTTTTTATCCAGACAAACCGCAGTTCCCGTTTACTGTCCACTTTGCCTCTCCTATATGGCCCAAACGTTGACATACGATCCAAAGGCCAATGCGTCTGTATATTGGTTTCTGGGCATCCCTACAGACCTCTAATTAACTTAATTAGCTACACCTGTGTTAACCCCTGCCATCACACCTCTGTGATAAAGACCAATTTGTGTTTACACTGTAGGTCACAGTTTTTCCCGGATATTATATCAGCCCCCTAGATGAAGACAGACTCTTTAGTGCGTCCAGGTCAATCAATTGCCCCCGATCTCTCAGACACACTAAACACATTCTACTCACCACGGCCAGGTGGCCATTCTTGGCCTTGGCCACCAGCAGTTCTGACCCAGGAGTGAAGTCTATCACTCCTTCTTTACCCGGACTGAGGGCAAACGTTATGCTGAAAGTGTGGAGAGAGAGAGGTGCTGAGAATGGTTGTTCTTTTTCTATTAATGTGCATTTACTTCATTTCCAATTGAATATTAAGGCCCATGTCCATGATAACATTTTTTAAACATAAACAAACACACAAAACACAAACACAAAAAGGACGCGCACACACACACACATAGGTCCTTACCTCCCCTGGTTAATGTTGACATTGTCAACTTTGTCGGCACAGATGGCCACCTTGGTCAGGGTCTCAATCACATGGTCGCTCTGCAGCACCACGTCACCCTAGGAGACACAGTGAGCACCATCAGCTCCCCCCGCAGCACCACAAACACCTGCATGCTTTTGTTTGGCCTGTGTCTCACCTTCTGCTTGTTGTCAGTGCTGGGGACATGCAGAACAAACAAGCCGTCGCTCAGCGAGCTCACCGAGATCCCTGAGAGACGGGGAGACGGGGGGGGGGGGGGGGAAACAGGAGGAGAAGCTAAACGATTGTTCTCTGATGAGGAGCACTAGAGGAGATCCTCTCTCTCTGCTGCAGTAAGGCTGCATTACTCCTCCTCTGGCTGCTAGAGTCAGACTGGAAGGATGTTCAAATTCAAATGGACACATTGCACTGCACAACTGTACTTTAATATATATTACACATTGTGACTGGACATTTAACACTGTCAACACACTGATACTGTCAGTACATTTTTGTTGATTTAATGCTTTTATAATTGATTTAAGTTTTATAATGTCTTTTCTACTGCTATATCCACCAAATGTCCCCTCGCCAGATGAATTATGTACCCATTCATCCACCCATCATAACAACTGCACAGGCAGTCAGACGTTCAAGATCTACTGGCTGTCGTTGACCTCTGACCTTTCAGAGCTCCATACTCGATGCGCTGCTTGAGTTTAGCCTCCTCGACGATGACGATGCTGCTGCCGGTCAGGAGCAGCTGGCGGGTCCGGGCCCGGTAGCCATTACGGTCGTACTTAGTCACAGGCACTGCATACTGTGTGTGTGTGTGTGTGTGTGAGTGAGAGAGAGGGTCAATAAATCAAACTCCATTACAACACTCCCATGGCAATGGGTTTTAAAATGGAGATGAACATCCTAAAAATGAATGTCATCTTCAATAGAATAAGACAAGCAGTCTCAAAACAAACTTCACTTCCGTTTTGAGGCTAGAAGCAATTTCTGATTGGCTGAAATTGCAGCCAATCAGAAATTGCTTTGCCTCCTGCAGTGCTGCTTGCAGTTTTCTCAAGAGCTGCTCATCCAAACTTCACACTCAACAATGAAGGTCCTTGGGTCCTCAACAACACACGTGTGAAGACCATTGGAGCTTCATCTTTCAGTTTCCTCTAGAGAGGGAGTCATAATACAAAATATTATGTCCTGTGTTTGTCAAACTATTCGCTAACCTTCATCTTCTCACTGCCAAGAGCCTGAAGTGCCTTCGCGTTGATCTCCTCTCCATCTATGTCAGAAAGAGATTGTATACGCGTACATTGATTTAGAAAGGATGCCGAGGGTGTCATTAGGAGGAACAGCACAAACTGAATGGACAGGAGCTGAGGAATCGGGGGGCTGCGTACTGAGTCTGGTGCTGACAAACAGTTTGGGGACACTCTGGGGGTAGTTGTCCTTCTTGTCCTTGAACAGCTCACTAGCCACCGTCTTCTGCTCCATCTGGGGTCACAGACAAACACATTAGAAGTCATTTGTATATAATATATATATATGTAGATGCATTGGTTATTTGTTTGTTATCGTTTAGCCTCTCCCACCCCAATAGCCAACTGTATTATGCACATGTGACTTGTCTGTCACACATACACATGCAATAGTATCATTGTTTATTCTGCCTTGATTTACCATTGCTATTTCTGCAATTTGCTGCTGTAGCACCATCATTTTACTAAAGTGTAATCTTATCTTAAAGGTGCAGTGTGTGGAACTTAGTGGCATCTAGCGGAACGGGCAGAATGTAAAATAATATTCAGCAGAATGTTTTGATCGGTGTGTAAGCTCAGCCCTTTACATGGACACAGGGAGCAGGTCTTCCTCCACGCTAACAGAGAAACACGGTTTGGGATAAGAGTCGTAGGAAGGTGGGGGGCCCGTTATCCCCATAGCTACGACCCATTGGTGATTCCTTTGTAGTGCTCATTGTGTAGGAGCGTTATAATGAGCAATGTTCTATATATAATGTTGTATACAGAATGCTGTGCTACGCTATGAGACCGAGAAGCTTAGCCCGCTCTCTGGCACGGACGGATGGAGCCAGTGAAGACGGGCTCATGCACCGTCCTTTGACCAAACTCTCCTCTGTATTCAGAGGACTTCATTCTAATAGATTCACACACTTTGAATCCAAGTGTGAATGGCAGCAGATTAGGAGGATTATGATAAGTGGGTGTGCATTCTTTAATATGTCCACGTTTTGGAGGAGTTTGTTTTTGAGGTTGTTTCTCTGTTTGATAACTATAAGTAGACTATCACTCTTTCGGATACATTTGGTATCCAAAACAAAACTGCTTCAATGCACACCATCATGTTGTCATAAGCAACCTGTATTCATCCACCACCATGGAATGCAAATGAACACTGGCCTGTAGCGCACACTGTTATTGACATGAATGATCAACGCATATAACAGATTATTGTTATATATAAATATAGTTCTTTGAATGTAGTTCATACCATTGTGAATGAAATAAGTAGACGGAAATGAATATAGGCTATAAATAGACCTACCTCCACCATGTCCTACAACATGTACAGTGACCATGGCGACTATGACCAACATATCCAGTAGTGATTGGTTAAACTGATTTAACCACTCAAAAATCGACCCTGATACAATTCAAATGAATCACTTTTTTGCAATACAAAAATAGCTACTGTAATCTTACACAGTACAGGCCAGCACAGGCCACCCCAGTCAGTCAGTTGGCTGCAATCTGCAACCTCCCTGCTAGTTGCTTCTAAAATCTACACACTGGACATTTAAGTATTTTTAGTATCGATTTCAAAATAAGTATTGATTTTGAGTTCCCCGACTCCCCCTGGTGGTACCTGGTGCTTCCACTCGGGGCTGATCTTCTTGCAGTAGGTCCACACCATGTTCTGCATGCACAGCTTCCGCAGGTGTTCTGAGGCCTGCAGAGAGAGGCCGCAGCATGAGTTACCCCACAAGGAAACCAAACACACGCCGGTCGTTAACGTGCTTTAGGGTGTGAGGTGAACGTGAGCCACTGCAAAGCGGTTTGAGTGGCCCCCATGGTTACAAAAACTCTCTCAAAGCAGTTGATTCACCATTTACTTTGATAAAAAACCTTTTTCAATGTCAGAGGTTGCATTTGGTTTGTTTTGGTGGATTTTCTATGCCAATCCAGTGTCATTACCGGTTTTTTGACAGTGAGTCATCACATAACCACATAACCACCAGTCATCACTCCCACTCCTTAGCCAGTCCTTTACTCTGAGTGTGAGTGAGTGAGTGAGTGAGTGAGTGAGTGTGTCAGACTAGCCTCGGTGAGTGCGGGTGGGGGTGGTGGTGTGTGTGTGTGTGTGTGTGTGTGTGTGTGTGTGTGTGTGTGTGTGTGTGTGTGTGTGTGTGTGTGTGTGTGTGTGTGTGTGTGTGTGTGTGTGTGTGTGTGTGTGTCACTAACCTCGGTGAGTGCCGGTGGGGGTGTCGGCCAGCTCTTGTCCAGCACGTTCTTGGGCAGGTTGCGGTGCAGCTTCATCAGGAAGGCGTAGCGCACGTAGTCCAGGAAGTACTCGTTCTCGGGGCAGCGCTCCCGGTGGCGGTAGATGAAGCCCTTGACGAACCTGAGGAAGAAGGAGGGAGAACAATGAATACAGATCAGAACAACATGGGGGACACGGGTTCCTCAATGTACAGCACATGTAATATAGTACATACAATGTCAAATGTTGTATGCCGATTTGAGTGTAGTATATTTCCCATTTTTAAATTCTATTTGCTGTAGGGGTGTGTTGACATGTGTTTGGCTTACATTGCATCTATACTGCACGGCCGCTCTTACTTTGCCTATGATCAGAGCACCTGTGACAGTAACTATTTCCCTCTCGCCGTTACGGTTCAAACCTGCCCCCTGCTGGTGACATGAAGAACACGTCCTCCCTCTCCCAGGGTACCTGCGGATGGTGTCGGCCGCCTGCCTCCGCCGCTGAGCCCGTCTGCGGGCCAGGATCCCCCTCCACCACGCCTCGATCAGGATGGCTGCAGGGCGGCCACAGAACACTCAGAGTCACGCGTCACGGTGCTGTCACCCAACGTCTTCACACACACACACGCGCCTTGAATTTTTATGTTAAAAAAAACATGGGTGTTTTTGTTTTTGTTGTTTTGTTCATATAATAACAAAAGATCATAAATCACAAACAGTAAAGTGACATTAATTCCCATAACAGCAACAGACATATAATGCCCTTGAGACAATAGTAAAATATTATATAATTTGCTAAGTGGTTTCAGGCATGGTATGAAGTGGTTTCAGGGCTTCACTATGTGCTGTACAAAAGGATAAAGCGATAAAGCCCAAGATACACAACAGAATGTATCAGCCTTTTTTTTTTTATTACATCTGTTGTGTGTAATGCTATTATCCATAGCCTTTTCCATTTGTACTTTGCTCATTTATGATACCATCATCCCAATCAGCCCTGGCAGATGTTCAAGGTCCTATGTTAACCATATCAATGATATGATGATTTATCTTGAGACGACTCAAGTACTGCTGAGGTTGTGAAAATGAAGTGTTTGATTTTACCGATGGGTTATAAACTCCAAGAAGGATGCTTGTTTAGACACAGAAGACATTCCTCTACAGGCACGTACAGAATGTGTTCACCACCCTCCTCTGACACACGCGTGGCGGCAAATTCATAAAGCAGACTAATCAGCAAATGTGAATGATACATTATAAGAATAAAATAAGCTGTCAAAAGTGGGACTAACCTGCGCGCCTGAGTTTCTGGTACTTGGACTTTTGGCTGTAGCCTTTCCATCCCGACTGCAGCTTGGTGGCTATGGGTGGAGGGGAGGCGGGTTAGAGAGAGAGAGAGAGGAACAAGCAGGAACAGTGAAGACATACCTGCTGTGCCCAGTGGTCTGTTGATTGCATGTGGTGTTCGTTCTCACCAAGGCTGTGTTTCCTGGTCTCAAGGGCGTCCTCGGTGGCAAACAGGGTTTTGGGGAAACGGATGAAGATCTTTGATCTGCGATAGTGAATCAGAACCACAGTGAGGTTTGGTTCCTCCCACGGTCCAGGACCATCTTTCTAGACCTACCATTCCAAGTTCACTTGTTTTGGTCATTTCTCTCACTTTCTTCTAACTCTTTGTATAATAATAAAGTGAAGCTCCAGAGTCTCCAGTACTAATATTTTTGCAAGTGATCTGCTCAAGTGGGTGAGTTTGTATGCCCACATATATATATACATATATATACATATAGCCATGTATATATGGCTGTGTGTATGCTGCGTACCTGCCCATCTTGTACTCCTCAGGCTTGTATCCAAGGTATTTCACCAGGGTGGACACGCCCTCAGATAGTTTGCCCTGCCAGTTGGGCCATGTGTCCGGACAAAGGGATTTATACCTAAACACAAGCAGACGCACATGCACACGCACACGCACAACTTATTTTTCCTTGAGAGCAATGGTGATTTGTAATAAAGACATAACACATAAAATAACATTTTTACATTATGTAATGTATTGTGTATTGAGCTTTAGTGCATGGAGCTGGCATAGGTGGTGTGATGTGTGTGTGTGTGTGTGTGTGTGTGTGTGTGTGTGTGTGTGTGTGTGTAGGCTCCAGTTGAGGGAAGGCCTCACACCTCTGCAGGAAGATCTCATAGCGGCGCCGGTAGGCAAAGCCGGCCCTCCTGACCCTGAGGTTCTCCATCAGGCCCAGGTACTTCACCTGGTGACGGATCAAGACCTCATCAAAACGACCTGGGGGGGGGAGACAGAGAGAGAGAGAATCATTATTAGAGTGGCCGCACAGAGAAGCCTGCTAAAGAGCTAGCTAACAGAGCAACAACAATAGAGAAAATAATTTAAAAAATTCAAACATGATGTGACTCTAGCTGCAGAAAAACAAAAGGAGAGGTCAGAAATGCAAAGCAGCCAGTCACTCCCACCGCTAGCAGTGGGAGTGACAGCGCACAGAGAGGCAGTTTGACTCCAACAAAGAAATACTGTGGAGACAAAACAAAGGCAAGCTCGATATACTGAACACCCAGACTGGGAGTTAACACTGCAGCCATTGATAAGACTGTTTCCACCGTTTGTTTTGCTTTCAATAACTTACCCAATATTCAAATATTGGAATCGTGTTCATGTGAGCTTAGAAATTCATGTGTTCTAATATATTCCAGCACAAACAACAAATGACTCCAATGAAGATATGTATTTACAGCATGACATCAATCTAAAAATGTTGAACAACATTCTGTGAGGTGAATTTAATTCAATAAAATGTCTCCAGCACAAATGCGACACAATTTGACCGACATAAATAAAACGCTAATGCCAGAAACATTCTCATTGTTTTTAGCACATGTAGCAACAAGCAACTGTCCTGCTCCTGGTGTCTCACATGAAGGAGTTCTAGTACCTGCTTGTCTCACATGAAGGAGTTCTAGTACCTGCTTGTCTCACATGAAGGAGTTCTAGTACCTGCTTGTCTCACATGAAGGAGTTCTAGTACCTGCTTGTCTCACATGAAGGAGTTCTAGTACCTGCTTGTCTCACATGAAGGAGTTCCAGTACCTGCTTGCTTGGAGTCGTTGGGCTTGATGCAGCGCACGTACGACGGCTCCTTGGACATCAGGATCTCCATGAGCTTCGCCAGGCTGGACTTGAACTGGGTGGCCGCCTGGACCACGGTAGACACACGGTGCAGAGAGGGAGGACGGAGGGGTCCGCGTAATGTCCCCCACCCGGCCAAGGCAGGAGCAATGGAGGGTTGGAGAAACACACCAACAGGTCAGGCGCGGGGATAAGCGACGAATGACCCCGAAAAGAGGGACGAACACAAAGGGGAATGAAGTGAGATGTGGATAGAAGGCAGACAGAGGAGAAGAGGGAAGAGAGAGGAGAGGAGAACAGAGAGCGAAGAGGAGAGAACACTGCTCCTATAGTCCGGGGAGAGACTGGGACTCCTCGCCTGTGACAGCAGAGTTGCACTCTTGTCTTTCTACATGTTTATTTGTGCACATGTGGGCGTGCGCGTGCATGAGGGCATTCCTTGGCAAACATGTACGCGTGTGTGTGTGTGTGTGTGTGTGTGTGTGTGTGTGTGTGGGGGGGGGGGGGGGTGGGGGTGGGGGCGC
>OMKI01048844.1:13991-25306 GCA_900302315.1 Phycis blennoides
CCTAATGGTCAATATAATAATTCATTGCATTTACACGGTGCTTGTCAAAGTACCCAAAGGGCTTTAGATAGTGAGTGTGTGTGGGTGGGCAGTGGTCATGGTCAACCACCACCAGCGTGTAGCACCCAGCTGAGTGACACCCACCTGAGTGACACCCAGCTGAGTGACACCCAGCTGAGTGACACCCAGCTGAGGGGTGAGTGACACCCAGCTGAGTGACACCCACCTGAGGGGTGAGTGACACCCACCTGAGTGACACCCAGCTGAGTGACACCCAGCTGAGTGACACCCAGCTGAGTGACACCCACCTGAGTGACACCCAGCTGAGGGGTGAGTGACACCCAGCTGAGTGACACCCACCTGAGGGGTGAGTGACACCCACCTGAGTGACACCCAGCTGAGTGACACCCAGCTGAGTAACACCCAGCTGAGTGACACCCAGCTGAGTGACACCCAGCTGCCAGTATGCAGCAGAATGTTCACCACAACATCACCCTGTTCTCAATTTAGATGAGAAGACATGCCCTAAAAATAGGTATCCTTATCCAGTTTAACCCCAAAATGGCCACATATGACAACGTAATAAGTCTGCATGAATATTTACATTTTAAACTAAATTACAAATCTATGGATCAATATTGTCAAGTCCCAATTAAATTCCTGTGTGTAAGGCACTGTGTTAAATCAAAGATAAACTCTTTATCGGGCCTGTTCACAGGCCTAGGGCATTGCATTGGCCTTTCCGTTCCTGCAAAGATTTAAAGCACGATACTAATTCAGGCCTGTTAAAAGGAAGCATTAACAGCTCAGACAGAGATGATCTACAGCTTGACCCCTGACCTCTGGAGTATAACCATCTTCGTTTATACATCTGAGTCAGAGGTTGGTTACAAATCTTGTTACATCACGTTTACCCTGAAATACAATTTTGCCCAAATTATTGCACACATACACTGAAAAAGATTAAATTCAGCTTGGAGGGAAAATAAAATGATGTTTCCAAATGGAACCGAAGGCATCCATTATGCTCTTTAGGTAGCTAATTCAATCCTCAGACCATTGGGGCCAGGGACATACAAAGCATATGATTCTGGGAAATCTACCCAAGAAACTGATAGCTACAAATTAAAATAGAAACATGGGCGGGCACACACACACACACACACACACACACACACACACACACACACACACACACACACACACACACACACACAATCGATGCCTCTTAGCTTGGTATTGCAGAGAACACAGACCGCAGGTTTGAAGACAAACAGACTGACGTTGCTATAAAAAGGTGCAGTGTAACCTTAAACCAGGAGGGCTACACGGCCCACCAGCAGAGGGCTACACGGCCCACCAGCACACGGCCCACCAGCAGAGGTGCAGAACAACACCAGACCAACGGACCCCCTGGGGGCCGTCTGCTGGGGGCGGCTGGGTAACGCGGCCGTGGGGCGGCTGGGTAACGCGGCCGTGGGGCGGCAGCGTAACGCGGCCGTGGGGCGGCTGGGTAACGCGGCCGTGGGGCGGCTGGGTAACGCGGCCGTGGGGCGGCTGGGTAACGCGGCCGTGGGGCGGCAGCTCCACCGCTCCACGTCCCAGCAGCACCCAGAGGAGGTGGCCATGGAAAACGGCAGACGCAGGTGTGCAGAAGTCCTCCGTCAGTGCGAGTGTGTGTCACACACACTCACGCATACTGGCTACACTGGACGTGATCCACCTAAACAAGACCCATCGCAAGTAAACCAAACTGAGCAGGAGCAATGGTCACTCACTGTAGGTTTATGTTGACGATTGCACAACGCACACAGAAGTAGTAACTCACCACTGCTGGGTTTCGAAATAGAAACCAAACAGTGAGGATGGGATCGAGAACATCTTGTGAAGATTGTGAAAGCAGCAAACAAGATTCCCCAAACGCCCTCACCACTCACAACTCCTGTTCCCCGTTCATGTATTAATAGGCCTGTCTATTTCTGATTCCCCTCTGTTGAGCCTTCCAGGCAACTGTGCCCTACCTGGTACAGCGTAGGCTCACCACACTGTCTCTCCTCAGGCCCTACCTGGTACAGCGTAGGCTCACCACACTGTCTCTCCTCAGGCCCTACCTGGTACAGCGTAGGCTCACCACACTGTCTCTCCTCAGGCGCCTTCATGTTATATTGCATCAACAACATAGAGATGTTGGGAAATCAACACACAACACACTATTATAAACAGCTTTTTTGGAAAAGACACAGCTAAACAAAACAGTTTTTTTGCGTATTGGTCCGAATTGAGAGACATAAAAGACATGCATCCATCCTGGGCTGGGACAGAAGCCTGTAATTACCCTGTCACAGTATTACGCCCTCAGCAAAAAATAAATGATCCGGCGACACTCTGCTTCCAGTCAACGTGCGGCGACTGGAGACATTTAAAAAAACAGACTCTAAAAGCAGCCTCCTAATTATGCCTGACCTTTTGTACTGGCCAAGGAGAGACCGGATGTTGGGGAGAAAGCAGCAGAGAGTGAGAGAGTGAGAGAGTGAGAGAGTGAGCGACTACGTGACTCTCCAGACTGTGTCACTCAAGCTGTGTTTAATGTTGGCGATGTGGCCTTTGGAAGAGGGAGGTAGAGCAGTCTCTCCCCTTGTGACTCACTGTTGTTTGGAGTCTCACCACACACCTCTTCCTTCCTTCCCTCCTCTGTACGGTGGCACAGACCACCAACCCTGTCAGGCTGTTCCATTCCAATTGTTTTCACTGCGATTAACACAGGTAGCCAGTGAATGGTCAGAAGGAAAATCAAATACACCGACTATCTGCCTAACTCCCTTCCACTGTGCCACAGAACGACTGACTCACAAGATAGCACAGAATGAGCACCTTCACCCCCCAGCACCACAAGAAACAACTCCTATTTAGATCAACAGAATGACTTACTCTAAAAGAACATAGAGCTTTTTCCTGCCAGTTGAAAGACATGTTCCCTAAATGTGTTTCCATCTGACAAATCCTCAAAGTGTTTCCTCACTTCACTGGAAGCTGAAAGTGTTCTGGCATGCTGATTTGTTTTCCCGTGGAATTTGTGTTTACCTGATAAAATAACCTGTCAACCGCGGGAAGCTGTGGTTTGCAGTGATTACAGAACAGTCAGGGGATTGTGTACCAAGCGTTATAATAATACAATGACCAGAGCTGTTCTTCAGACACCACCTGAAGCCTACTCTTCGTATTTGCCTGCAGTTGTTGCTTTGTTTAGCCTCTAGCTAACACTGTGCAGTAGTCATGATGCCAACTCAAAAAGGTAGCAAGATTTCACTAAATAAACACACCACAACAAAAAACGGCTGCGGACACAGGTGTGTGCCTTCATGGAGTATTACAGTATGTTTGAGTAACAACCCAATCAGAAACAAGGACAGGAACATTTTTATTAATAACCATTTGACGTTTAACCTGCCAGAATGGGATAATCTACCGCCATGCAGTGGAATTTTATTTGCAACACTGAATATTAGTGATCTGATAGAATTGTTCATGATCAAAATGAACACATCTATCAGACTGGCTGGTGGCAGGTGTTCATTTTCAAACCTGCCAGGACTACATCTCTGGTCACAGAAGAACATCTATTTGACCAGAGGCTTACTACATCTCTGGTCACAGAAGAACATCTATTTGACCAGAGGCTAACTACATCTCTGGTCACAGAAGAACATCTATTTGACCAGAGGCTACCTTGGCTGTATTCCGAACAGAGCAAACAACATAGTGGACTGGATTTTGTTGTCTTGAGGAATTACACATGTGTTGGTGGACTCCACAGTGACCGATGAGTGTTGGAGAGACCTTGACAACGGCCTCTCGTATTGAATACATAAACAATAGTACACATACTTTCTCTATCTGTGATAGCAAAAAGTGTCAACAATCGACAACTTACATCGTTTATATGACAATTGACTAAAAACAGGACACTCCATTATTTTTTTTTATTTATCTTTACTGACCAAACATTGACTTTTGCATATTGCGATCTGGCGCTGGTTTTGTCCACATTTGACTATCTTGCCTCAGATAAACCATTACAACCAGTCATTCATCAGTAAAGAAAAGCTCTCTCTGAAGGCTTGTGATCACAGGTCCGTTGTGTTTGCTCTCAGCCAGGTGGAGAAAAGACCATGGTCATGAGACTTTAACACACACACCCGAGCGTCGACGAGTACCACCTGTGACTGATGGTACTGACATTATTCCTTTATATATATATATATATATATATATATATATATATATATATATATATATATATATATATATATATTCTCTGCTTGACAAAAGCCACCAGGCTCGAATCCCAGAGGTGAACCCAGGACCGTTTGTACTGTCAGTGTCACATTGACACGTTGGTGGATCGGACCTCCATCGCCTCGGTTAGAACCATCACAGTTACACAGCCAAGCAGCAGACAGTAATAAAAGCGATCTCCTGCGGTCAGACAGACACAGGGCAGCACGTTTCAGGCCCCTCATCAGATGTTTAGACCCTTCCGTTAGCATGCTAACGACGGAACACAATCCCAAAATGATCACCAGTTGGCGTTGTTGACCGTGGCGGAATAACATGGACGGTATTTACCTCTGTAGATATCACAATCCAGCACGTCTTCAGGGAGAGAGTCGATAAACGTGGATAAAAGCAGGATTATATATATATATATGAGTGAAATAAAGCGAGTAGCCCGCTAGTTATCCTGTCCCAGAGTGTTTTTCCATGAATTTTTGGGATGGGGTTACTGGAAGAGGGCGGGGCCTGCGTGACGCAGAGCGCCGCTCGACGGGACGCAGCGGGGAGGGGGTTGCGCCCATGGTTGCGCCAGGGTTGCGCAATGTTGGTGCGCTTTTCGTCAGGCGAGGAGCAAGTCGCCTCAATAACCGTTTGATTGCTGTTTCTGTTCACAGCGTGCTATATGTGATGTGATGTATGGGGGACTGCACTGCGGCAATACAGTTCAGGCTGACTATCTGACTACTTTTAACTCACTTTATTTTATGATTTATCTGTTCAATAAACTGCGGAGCAAAGGAGGGAATGAGTACTAAAATACGCGTAGAGATACACCCAGCTTCGTATCCACGGATGCTCTGCCTAAAGTGTTCTGTCTGTATTGTGTCTGTTCTGGGTCTTTATTCGTACAGAGGAATGTGCTTTAGAGATATAAAGCGGTACTCCCCACTGCACATGGCCTTGGGTGTCCATCTGTTTTAATTGTTCGTGTACGAGTCTTAGTCAGTAGGCTACAGTATATGTCTGCAGAACACCCGTGTTATTCCGCGGGATCACATGTCACATCACATTTTACTGTCATGGCACATTAATCAGTACATTCTTAACCTAGCACACCTTATTGCATAGCTTGTCATGATTGGTACATTCATTGTTTTGTTTTTTTATATACTTCAGACTATCTATCTATCTATCTATCTATCTATCTATCTATCTATCTATCTATCTATCTGTCTGTCTGTCTGTCTGTCTGTCTGTCTGTCTGTCTGTCTGTCTGTCTGTCCGTCCGTCCGTCTACCCGTCTGTCTGTCTGTCCGTCTGTCCGTCTGTCCGTCTGTCCGTCCGTCCGTCCGTCCGGCCGTCCGTCCGTCTACCCGTCTGTCTGTATTTTATTTTGTTTTACTTGACAACCAAATAAGATCAATATTACACAATGTAATTAATGGGCATCAATATATCCACAGAACTGACCCATATCCGAGACGGTCCTCCCGCATGTTGGGGGCAGTACAGTCTCCCCGGGTCCTCCGATCCTCCCAGTATGGGGGAAGTGGGCGTGTCCAGTTCGGACCCACAGCGCCACTTTTGAGCAGTCGCCATCAACACAACAACAAGAGGTCCGATGTGGAAGTTTTAGGGGTAAACGAGAAAAGACAAAGTGCGAATATAGCACACTGGGCTGCTAGTTAGCGACGTAGCCCGGTTATTGGCGTCCAAGTCGAAGGTAACGGTGTTAAAGTAAAGTAAAGAAGTGTACTACGTTGGAGGGACTTGAGAGTCCGTTGCTATTGGTTGCACGCTGACGCAACACGTCAACCGCCCAAGCAAATAAAGATGACTGCAATGTGTTTATTATTGTTTCATTTATTTCATTTGTTTTGCATATTTTATTTAAATATCAACTATCACCGATGATTTACATCCTATTGATTGTTTTGCATCATCAGATACAGTTCGTTGAGTAGCTCCCTGATGTTCTACATAGAATATAGCTTTCCAGTAACGCTGCACAACTAGTTCCTAGATTTCGATTTATTTTGTTCATTTTGTTATGAACTAAAGTATTTCGATTTTGGATGTGCAAAGTGTGAAGACTAATGCGTATCAACATTGTTCACTTTCATAGAATGTTATGGTTTACATAATGTAAAATATCTGTTTCTCTTTCCTCCCCCCAAGTGTTAAGATGGTCCGAGACAGTGCGCATATTCGTCGGCGGGGGGCCCTGGACTTTGCGTCATACTACGATTATGCCTGTGCACGGCAGGACACTGTGCCTCTTCCTGCGGTCATGACAAACCTGCTCAAAGGAAAGCTGGATTTTAACGGAGACAGAGTGAAGCTGTTAGATTGGGCTCCCATCCTCTCGTCTGTATCCATCAACGAGCACCTCCACCACCTTGCGATCAGCAGCACATACCACGTGGGTCTGGGTGCAGGGGACATAGGTAAGGTGAAGACAAAGCCTGTCCGTCATCCCAAAGTTAACAGTAACAGCTGCATTAATATCAAGTCAATTGTGTATTTATTGATTTATTCATTTCATATTCATCTTTGCAAAATGTAATTGTATTTTTCCCCAACAAAACATATTTAACGTATCCGACTCCCCTCCAAATTAGATAGAAGATACTACAAATCCAACTACAGAAAGAAGATCCCAGCCATTCGCTCCAAAGACATGACGTTTAAGTTGTGTAAAGCCCTGCAAGATTGTCTCACGGCCTCTCCCAACCTCAAGAGTCTTCACATCACCGGCCTTCCCCTGAGAGAGAGAGACCTTCATCTCTTGACGAAGGTGAGGGTCCCCTGAGAAAAGGTCTATGTGTTTATGTCGGCCTATTTGGTTTGATGTGCTGTTCTAAATACAATCCATTCATCATTTTACCAATTCCAGGGTTTGGCGAAAAGTGTGTCACTGGAAACACTGTCACTGGCCAACTGTCCGATATCAGACCAGGGTCTGGAGGGTGAGGAGCTGGCATGTTGTTCTCTCTCCCACCTGAGACTGCTAATGGATGTGTGACTTGTCTTTTCTTTGTTTATTCTCAGTCATTTGCCAAAGTGTGAAGTACACTACATGCATCAGGACTGTGGACTTCACTGGGTGTAATCTCACATGGGGAGGGGCAGAGCACATGGCCTGCATCATCAAGGTGTGAGATTTCATATTTTGTTCCAAATATTTGGATCAATGTTTATTTGATAGAGAGCAGCGAGCACGACTACACAGACCACAGTCTCACTGGACCTTCCTCATCATATTGACTACACAGACCACAGGCTCACTGGACCTTCCTCATCATATTGACTACACAGACCACAGTCTCACTGGACCTTCCTCATCATATTGACTACACAGACCACAGTCTCACTGGACCTTCCTCATCATATTGACTACACAGACCACAGGCTCACTGGACCTTCCTCATCATATTGACTACACAGACCACAGTCTCACTGGACCTTCCTCATCATATTGACTACACAGACCACAGGCTCACTGGACCTTCCTCATCATATTGACTACACAGACCACAGGCTCACTGGACCTTCCTCATCATATTGACTACACAGACCACAGGCTCACTGGACCTTCCTCATCATATTCCCAACCTTCCAGCATCAGGCGATGTGGAGGCACAGCACAGCCTGGGCAGAGTCTCTGAGGTGCCGCCGGCCAGAGTTTGAAGGAATGGGAGGTCTACGGCGAGTCACACTCAACTGTAACTCTCTGATCGGAGATCGGGGGGCCGCCGCCCTCGCACATGAGTTAGGGGAAGACCTTTGGGTCAAAGGTGAGGGGTTGTCTGCTTCCCTCCCTCAGTGGGCCGTTGTGTACGTCTCCTCTATGAACGACTGCTTTCTTTTCTCTTCAACAGCCGTTGACCTCCAGAAGTGTGGGCTGTCTAACCAGGGGGCCCAGTGTCTCCTGGAAGCTCTGAAAACCAACTCTACTCTGAATGTGTTGGACATTCGGGGTAACCCCCTTATTGGTGAGGGGCTGCCCCACACGACATCACCTGAGATATCCACACCCACTGGGCACCGAACTCAAGATGAATAGGAAGCAGCGAACCAGAGTGGACTAAATAATACGACAGCATTCTTACAATCAGCACTCGACTTACAGTCAAAAACATCAGTTTTTTAATTATTTTCTTGTCTTTCTTCTGCATCTCTTTTTGCCTTGCTGACTAGATAAGGCCCTCATAAAAAGCACAATAGAAAAGGTGTTGCAGAACAGTGGTGGCCAGACATCAGAGGTTGGTGCAATAATAGGGAATAGTGATGTTAAAACAGCAGTTATACTCACAATCATAGTTATCAGTTATGGTGTGTGGATGTTTTCCAGCTGACTTGTCCATACACATTTTTGACTGTGTGTGTGTGTGTGTGTGTGTGTGTGTGTGTGTCTGTGTGTGTGTGTATCTGTGTGTGTCTGTCTGTCTGTCTGTCTGTCTGTCTGTCTGTCTGTCTGTGTGTGTGTGTGCATGTGTGTCTGTCTGTCTGTGTGCGTGTGTGTGTGTTACAGTATTCCTGGATTAAGCCCCCTGTCCCTAAAGAGACACAGAAGCCCCCACCAGGTCCTAAGCGAAGACCAGCGCCAAATGCAGCCAAAAGAAAAGCTGCATTTAGAACGGGTAACTTTTCTTCTTCTATTGTATGTCCAATAGAATATTAAGATTAGAAGCTTTAATTCAAATTTTAATTACGTTTAGTGTTATTAGATTACTTGAAAATGTCTATATTCACTGTGTTATGTTCTTGCCGTACACTAACTGTATGTGTGCCCAACGCCCCACAAAGGGAGAACCAGATCTCATGTACGTCTTCACTCAGACAAGCAAGGTTGCAATTTGCTACAAAAATCTAAATGTCAACACACTTTTGTTTCTCGTTGTGCTACAGAAGCCAGGGGGACGCACATGATCACGCATGTTTTATCACATCGGGCCACTATATCTCATGACTATCTTCCACATTGCGTCCATATTTTCCCCACATCCTTCTGCCTCTCATGTTTATGTCACCAGGTTGCTGGTTGACCCCTCTGCGCCCCCTGCAGGCAAACAGGATCCCATGAACTCTTGACTCCATTATTATTGCGAGTCACTCAGTGAGGGCAGGGTCTCCGTGCCGCGGTGGTTGTGTTGTGTTGATGTTCCCCTGTGGTGCAGCCCCCCGCGGGGGGGTCCCCGCAGGGAGGCGGAGTCCAGGCGTATCCCAGCAACAGCTGCATCCCCCGCGGCCCCCCCCTGCCCCCTGGAGGACAGCGGCCCGGGCGCAGCAGCAGTGGTGAGCAGACGTTCCAGAGCAGTAGTGGTGAGCAGACGCTCCAGAGCAGCAGTGGTGAGCAGACGTTCCAGAGCAGTAGTGGTGAGCAGACGCTCCGGCTCTGCTGCTGCTCCGGTTCACCGGCAGAGGCTCGCCGTGGCCAAGTTAACTTCACTTAAAAGTCGACTTAAATAATGACATGGACTCCTATTGCCTTTGGTTTTGACTTTATTGTTAATACAGCGTGGGTTCAAGCAGATCAGAGTCGTGAGTTGAATAATAAAATGTGATTTTGAATCCCAGTCTTCTGAATGCCTGCCCCAGGTGTCTGTCTCCCTCTACTGCTGTGTCGCAGCGCGGCTGCCAGGTATTATTCACTATTATTCACTTGTTGCACTGCTTTGGGGCTGGTAAACGGGTTCATATATTATCACTCCACTGTGGTCCTTAAAGTGAGGTTTTTGGTCTTCATCAGGCTGCTGCCACAGTGAAGGTGACCATAGAGTCTTCGTCAGAGGAGGAGGAGGAGGAGGAAGCAGAGGAAGAAGAACAACTAGTGGTGGTGAAGGTTCAGAAGAGTCCCTCTCCTGTTGACCCTCAGGGCGGGCGTGGCCAGCCTGTACAGGTGAGTCAGGGAATCACTTTGTAATGAATGACAAAATTAGGAATTATTTATGAAGTAAGTGCAGTGACTGAAAGGTCAGAGTTCAGGCATGGTGAGAGATCAAAATGGATCAAATGCCCTCTGATTAAACCATGGATTAGAACAGTCCTTCAAGCTCAGGTCACAGCCTTGTGTGGCCCTGCCCTACATGGGAGGATCCTTAGAATTATAAAGAATATAGAAACACATCAAACGTGTTTACACATTGTTTTCTTTATGTTTTGTTAGGGTTAGGTTTTGGTTTAAGGGTAAAGTGTGCGGTTTTAGTGTTAAAGTAAAATAAGCATGTATGGCAGAAGAACATTTGTTTTTATTATCAGAATTATTCATATTCTTTATACGTCTTGAAAGAATAACTCCTAAAATGGGGTTGCGGCCAAACAGGTGTGAGAACCCCTGGATCAGAATGTCTGCACTGTGATCGTCTGTGATCATCTGTGATGTACGGTGATGTGTTGTGATGCTTCACAGTGTAGTGAAGAAAAGTCCATTCTCAGAGCTCTTTTCTCCAGGGGCCATTTTACATTTTCCCATATTTGTTTTTTTTACAAAGTCAAAGTCAAAGTAGCTTTATTGTCAATTCCTTCACATGGCAAGACTACAAAGGAATGGAGAGGACGTTTCTCTCCCTCCCACAGTGAAACAGATAAAGTGCACAGGCACAACAGACAAGACATTCCTAATACTAAAAGTAAACATTTCTACAGATAAGATAAAAAGATAAAAAGACAATAAAAATAAATATGCAATGTCGGATTCTACTATTGTATGAGGTAGGAATAGCAACATAAGTAAGCATAAGTACCTGTGAAAGTTAGTGCAAAAAGTATTGAGTATTGACAGTGCAAAAAGAACAGTAAGGACAGTAAATGACAGTGGATGACAGCCGATTTCAGTCTGTGTGGTGATGGTAATGGTGATAATAATACTGGTAATACTAATAAAAGTAATAGTAATAATAAAAGTGCAATAGTGCAAGAGACAGATGACAGATTGTCAGAGTCCGGAGGGGGGGTGGGGGGGGGGTCAGCTTGTTGACAGCCTAGAGGATGTGGCTGGGGGGGGGGGGGGGGGGGGGGGGGGGGAAAAAACCCCCGAA
>OMKI01048854.1:0-10899 GCA_900302315.1 Phycis blennoides
TCCTATGTACCATAGGATGGGTCAAATGAACACAGCAGCCCACTGCTCCTGTGTACCATAGGATGGGTCAAATGAACACAGCAGCCCACTGCTCCTATGTACCATAGGATGGGTCAAATGAACACAGCAGCCCACTGCTCCTATGTACCATAGGATGGGTCAAATGAACACAGCAGCCCACTGCTCCTATGTACCATAGGATGGGTCAAATGAACACAGCAGCCCCACTGCTCCTATGTACCATAGGATGGGTCAAATGCAGAGAACAAATTTTGTTCCCATATCTAAAAAATACTGAGAATGACCAAAGTTGAATCTAATCTAATCTAAAAGTTGTATTCTGAGGGAACGTTGACATTCTTGATGTGAGAATAAGTTTAGATTGTATTGACGTCATTTCATTGAGCTTATTTGCTCTGAGTCATTTTTGTATCCGTTGTTTTCTTTCGGGTTATTTCACAGCGAACGCACTCGTGCTTTTACTGACGCCGTTCCCGTGACCGAGCGCAGCACACACACACACACACACACACACACACACACACACACACACACACACACACACACACACACACACACACACACACACACACACACACACACACACACACACACACACAGGCATGGTGAGCATCACGCAGCAGCGGGTCTGTGTGTCTCCTCCTCCAGGCCTACATGGAGGACCACCTGAGGAACAAGGACCGGCTGCAGAAGGAGTGGGAGGCGCTGTGCTCCTACCAGGCCGAGCCCAGCTCCGTGGCGCTGGCCCAGAGGCCCGGGAACATGGAGAAGAACCGGCAGGCCGACTCGCTGCCCTGTGAGTTACGACCACGGTCCGCTTCTGCCGTCTGTCCTACCGTGATGTTATTGGTATTGTTCAGAAAGGCAGATGTTTCTGTCTGTCCCAAACTGTCTACATTATTTCAAAGGTGTCATTGAGATATTGAGAAATGATATAGAAACATATTGAGAAGATGATTAATACACTTTCAAAACACAACAGAAACACAACTTTTTGATGGATTGATTTGTTGGTACGCTCACCTTTCTTCTGTCTAGATGACCACTCTCGAGTGAAGCTGAAGATGGAAGTCAACCCAACTAAGGAGGACTACATTAACGCCAGTGTCATAGTAAGACTATTCTACATATTCACATCAATAGTACAGTCAATCTAAAGCTAAATTAACACCACTACAATATAACACAATTCTAAAACTACAATGTGACCAAGAGACCAAGGTTAGACATGGTATATTACAGATGCAACACAGTGCTACAGTAAAAACCCTTTGACATGCATGCATCTGAGCTTTACCTTCATTACCATAAGTGACTCAATAGTTGTTTTTACCACATTAGGACATATTCCTAATGATCCATGTATGAGCTACAGATATGAACCCAGACCCTGTTCTCCCTGTTGTCGCTGTTGTCCCTGTTCTCCCTGTTCTCCGTGTTCTCCGTGTTCTCCCTGTTCTCCGTGTTCTCCCTGTTCTCACTGTTCTCCGTGTTCTCCCTGTTCTCCGTGTTCTCCCTGTTCTCTGTGTTCTCCCTGTTCTCCGTGTTCTCCCTGTTCTCCCTCCAGATCGACCATGACCCCCGCCTGCCAGGCTACATTGCCACCCAGGGACCCCTGCCTCACACCATCGCAGATTTCTGGCAGGTTTGTACTGCATTCTCGTGTGTGTGTGCGTGCGTGC
Organism: Phycis blennoides; assembly: GCA_900302315.1. Lineage (NCBI taxonomy): Eukaryota > Metazoa > Chordata > Actinopteri > Gadiformes > Phycidae > Phycis > Phycis blennoides. The sequence continues at coordinate 1,704 of OMKI01048854.1, forward strand.
GTGCGAGGAATTGCATTCATGCGTGCATGTGTGTGTGTGTGTGTGTGTGTGTCTGTGATGTGTACGTGAATGTGTGTATTTGTGTTTTGTGGTAAGTATTTGCCATGTATAATCAGACGTGTACGCCGGCTAGCTGTTAGGGGACTGCAGCGTGCAGCCGACCCAAGAGGAGCTGCAAACAGCTGGCTGGGTGTTGCTCACTCTCAGCCAGCCTGGCTGCAGAACACACAGCGGACCCTGCAGTGTCTGCGTGTCTGTGAATCTCTGCACATTTTGAATTCCAATGGAACTTTGTGTCATTTGTGTACGTATTAGTGATGATTATATATATATATATATATATATATATATATATATATATATATATATACAGTATATATAAATGTGAATGTGGCGTGGATGAACGGCTGTACATAATGATGTGTGTGTGTGTGCAGATGGTGTGGGAGAACGGCTGTACATAATGATGTGTGTGTGTGTAGATGGTGTGGGAGAACGGCTGTACCGTCATAGTGATGATGACAGCGCTGGTGGAGGACGGGGAGAAGCAGTGTGAGCGCTACTGGCCTGATGAAGGCTCCTCCCTCTACCACATCTACGAGGTAACGCCCCTTCACTGCACCGTGTGGGCTGGGAGGGACTCACAGAGGGGGCTGACAACACAAGCATCCAACGCACCGACAGTGAGGCTGGGTCAGCAGCCGGAAGAGAGGGTCATTCTGTCCTGACAGACATGAAAGCACCTGACCACAAGCCAGCCAACCAAACCCATCTGAAGAGCTCTAGGGTCCAACTCGCTGGTCTCACACCCTGACTGTCTCCAAGCTTGTTCTTCTTCTAAAGGGGCATTTTGTAGCAGACGCTTTTGTCCAAAGCGACTTACAATCAGTACATTTGCGGGGTTCGACATGTGGACAGTTGGAGGAGGAGGGGGATCGAGGGGATCAAACCGCCGACCCTACGGTGAGTGGACAACCCGCTCTGTCCACCCTGCTCTACCCGCTGAGCCACTGTCGCCCGTGCATTGGAGACTGTGAACCAAAGCACAAACACTCTGAACCAACGCTGAGTTGGACCCACAGAACAGTACACGGTGTAGAACGTGCCGGTGGGGCCCGCTAATCCCTCCCTGTGGTTCCTCCGCCAGGTGAACCTGGTGTCGGAGCACATCTGGTGCAAGGACTTCCTGGTGCGCAGCTTCTACCTGAAGAACGTGCAGACCCAGGAGACCAGAACCCTGACCCAGTTCCACCTGCTCAGCTGGCCCGCCGACGGCATCCCCACCTCCACCAGGCCCCTGCTGGACTTCCGCAGGTACCGGCCCGCCGGGTCTGGCACAGAGACGGGAGACGACATACACTGAGAGACAAACGGGGCCCACCTGTCAGAGCGATGGACAGGAAGACAGACACACACACACACAGTCCAGACACACCAGACGACCTGTACGTCACACGCACCTCTAACCCCAGCCTGTTTTCATTGGTGACTGTGTGAATGGGAGAGGAACCCAACCCACCAAAGAACACACACACATGTGTGTGTGTGTGTGTGTGTGTGTGTGTGTGTGTGTGTGTGTGTGTGCGTGCGTGCGTGTGTGTGTGTGTGTGTGTGTGTGTGTGTGTGTGTGTGTGTGTGTGTGTGTGTGTGTTTGTGTGTGTGTGTGCTTGCTGTGGCAGTTGGCACTGGCGCCCAGTTGGCCTATATTTTCCTTCTTGCTCCCCTCTCCATGGATAGTGTGCTGTGTGCCATAAAGACGATCATCAACATCATACAATCCACCATCAACTGTATTGTATGATGTACATGTATATCCAACCATATACAATCCACCATCGACTGTATTGTATGATGTACATGTATATCCAACCATATACAATACTCCATCCGCATATATTTCTAGTCCCACCCCCCTCCTCATGCCATGCATCACCTTTTCTGTCTGAACGTGCGTAGGTTGGTGGCTTTATATCTGGACATCTCTCAGTGTCATTTTTGTGGTTTGCAGCTAGTACTCTGGCTCCAGTTGCATAGTCACAAAAATGAGCATTGGCAGGTGTGACTGGCTACTGCAGAAGGACAGAGAACCAATGGCTTCTACTCCTCCTCCTCCTCCTCTTCCTCCTCCTCTTGCCTGTCCTCCTTCCCTCCATAGCACTGGCGTCTCCTCTTCCTTTCCTCTGTTTTCAACCTGTCCATTCCATTCATTTTCTGTCTATTGTCCTTCATGCGTGTTTACATGTCTCATGTAATCCACTCACATGCCCTCGTATCAGTTGTTCTTATCACGCCCCCATTGAAAACCAAATGCCACTGGTGTGGTGTGTGTCCAGTGTGTAAGTCTTCCATGGACGACTCTCCGTTTCTATTCCTCTTGTAGATACAGACGATACAATGCTGTCTCTTTAGTTGTCTGTGTAAACAGGGATGAGGTTCTGAGTTTGAAGGGTTTTACGTGTGTTTGTGTCCCTGGGCCCCTGACTGCCCAACACCTTCCTTTACCCTGTGTGTTGTTCTTCAGAAAGGTCAACAAGTGCTACAGAGGTCGCTCCTGTCCCATCATCGTCCACTGCAGGTACAGTGAACCCGCCTGCAGGCCTGGACTCTGTCCCACATCAGCCCGCCCCCCGGGGGAACCAGCAGCTGCGTTAGATGACATTTACTAAGGGTGTCCTGAAGTTACAATTATTGTTTGCCATTAGGCTTCAAGTATTTACTGGACATCTTGAATCTGCCAGAAAATCCCTATCAAAATCCCTAGCAAAAATGTGTATTTATCTTATTTCATACAAAAGTAGTAAACGTCACTCCAGCTCAGTTAACATACACTGCTGGTTATACTGCAGAAAACAAAATTCCCCCCCCCCCCAAGATATGCATTTAAAATGGTCTCCTTCTCCACGTGTGTCTCTCCCCGACCACAGTGGCGGCACGGAGAGAACGGGCGCGTACATCCTCATCGACATGGTGCTCAACCGCATGGCCAAAGGTGAGCCCATCCACACAGCATGCAGGCCTGCATCCACCAGCCTGGACAGAGCCTGATGCTGGATCTGTTTCCCCATGTTGGAAATTAAATCAAAACGAAATGTCCTCAGCAACACAATATTGATGTACAAATACTGTATTTTATGCATACACATGGACAGTTATTGAAATACAGTGTTTGTTTGTGATGTTTTTTATAGGAGTGAAGGAGATCGACATTGCAGCCACACTGGAGCATATCAGAGACCAGAGGCCTGGGCTGGTCCGCACCAAGGTACAACAGATACTGGGACCTCTGCCCAGCAGGCAGCTCGGACTCTTGCCTTGTGTGTGCCTCGACGTTAGAGTGCGGATCGGGACCGAATTTTCTGTCCGAGCCCGGCTCGCGTCCAACAGTATCCGAACCCGACCCGAGACCCGACAGGCATCAAGCTTTTTATGTCCGAACGCGACACAGTTAAAGTCTATTTTTTTTTCATACTACTGACACATTTACGTCTGTGTTTATGAAAGCCCGCCTTTATTAAGCAACTGCAAGGCGTTTGGAAGTGTCAACAAACAGATGAGCGCAACATGCGCGGGTTAACGTGCGGGTAAATTGACATTTTCAAATCACGCAGATGTGACTGAGCCTGACCTGAACCCGAGCATCATTCCTAAATATTTGTCCGAACCCGACCCGGCCCGTCGGGCTCGGGTCGGGTATCCATCCTCTAGTCTACGTTTCTCTCTTTTGGGGAATTAACCATTGAAGTACCTATAGGTCTCAGACCTGTATGAATAACAGTCCCCTTTACTTTGTGTGTTCACAGGAGCAGTTTGAGTTCGCCCTGACGGCTGTGGCAGAGGAAGTGAACGCCATCTTGAAAGCCCTCCCACAGTGAGGGCCAGCACCTGAGGACATAACCCTGGACCCAACACACACACAGACACGCACACACACACACACACACACACACACACACACACACACACACATACTCCATCAACATCAGTGGCATCCCATGAACACACAGACGATTGAGTTGATGCACACTTGGCCGTATTGAAACACAGGGTGCACATAAGAACTTACTGCACATCAACAAGCCAACCAGCAGTTTTGACCACACTATACTGTTACCTCCCCCTCCAGCATCACAGTGTTCCCCAGCTTTAGAGTGAAGTGTAGTGTTAGGACCTCAGCAGTCTCCCATGGTTAGCCAGCTTGTGTTTGATTTGGCAGGCTGTAAACAGCAAGCAACATTATCCTTTGTTTCATCTTATTGTAGCAGAAATCAATTCATACGAGCTGGGAGGGAATTCCCAGTGAATTCCTGGTCTTATTCTGTATCTGCTAACACAGTGATGACAGGACATGATCTGCACTGGAAAACACTCGGTTATTGTGCTGTTATGCATCCAGCCAGTTGATTTAATTACAGGAATACTTTGTACTGTCAATGTACAGCCACAGGGGAGTTTGTGTTGTTTTGTGTCATCAGAGGATAACATTGGATGCAAAATGCATTATGGATCCCTAAAAAAGAAACGGGTTGGTACAGTTCACTGCACTCAAACAATAAACTCATTTCGCAGAGAAGGTTGGTTGGCCATTGTCTTTAAAAGATCTTAAACAGGGTGTGTGTTTCTGTCTAGTTCTGTGAGGTGTCGTGGGGGTTGCAAGCTGCCGTCATCTCGTGTTGATGTTGATTTAACATCTTAACGGGTTGAAACTGGAAAGTCTTGTCTATGCCTCGACTAAATGACTGTCTGAGTACTGCACACTGACACATCCAGACACGCACTGACACACAAATACACACATGTACACACACACATATACTGTATACAGTTTCTTTCACAGATTTTGTCTTCAGTGTGTTATATTGTGATTAATGTAAATAATCCACCCTGATTAATGTCTTTCTTTAATGTAGCAGACACATATAAAATAACTATAAAAATGTATTTTTGACTTGACCTGAATAAATTTGTGATGTGAAGCAGCATTCAAATATTTTGAAGTGTTGTTATTTGATATAAATACTTTTGTATTCATATTACCGGATGGTTCAATGCATCATTTATAAGTGTTATAATCGCTTATACTTTTGATTCGTTGGCAAAATCAAAAACTCAACTTCCACTTCACTTTGAATACATTTGTTTAATGTAGACTTCTGATATTAAAAATGCTAGTTTATTTCTCTTTACAGTGATATCAGTCTTCTCTATCATCTTTACACGCAGAATGGAACACACACACACGCACACATTCAAAGTAACATTAATCACATCCTCAGATTGTTTTTTTCAAATAAAACTTTGAAAAGTATTGTCAGCAGGTAGAGCCACGCGGGCAGAGATAAAAGTGCATCATGGGTAATTGACCTGTCAGGATCAGACAATGAGGACAATCGTTAGCTAGACTTTTAGCGGAAAAATATTTTTAGCATGATCAATGTAAAGAGCATGAACATGTCCCTTAAACATGTAATATATCACAATCAGTGGCAAATAGTTCAACTTCACCTCGAGGGTTTAGAGCACAGTGGAGCCTTCAGGTCAGCCGGTGAACGCCTGGAAGTCTGAATCTGAAACGGGAAGTGAAAGACAGAACAGAAAACAGATAAGACGATATAGCAGAAACGTAATACAACTTAAATGGTACTATAAACACAACGTTACCATGGAAGGCTGACACATTCCCACCTTGGCATTTGTTATTTCATGAGGATTTGTCTTGCTTGAATTGAGCATATTCCTAGTTGTAATGATCCGGAGATAAATCTTTTCAAAACACAGTTTATAAATAGTGCCTTTGGAAAGATGGCACTGCGTGTTTTAACTAGTAAAATAATGGTCCTGATACATTCTGCCAGTTATTGTCAAATAATTCAAATTTCTCGGCTCTCTTTTTAGCTGAATATTTTTTATTTCTGTCAACTTTCTTTTAACAATTTGTTTTTAATAAAAGTATAAACAATAAGACAAACAAGATTGATGTAGTACAATTACAATATATTGTCATTTTGTGAAAAAACCCAACCTGTCCCCTCTCCCCTTCTCTCACTTTCTGATTCAGCATAAATTGAATCAGTCTTTGCAAACCAATCCTGTGCAAAAATTGTTATTTAATCATTTCAGTTAAAAAAGTAAGAACACAAAACTTTTAAATCAGTTCAGGGAAAATCCTAAATGCACAGAAAAACAAACAAACTGAGCTACAGCTGTTGAGACGGACAGGCTTGTAGAATAAGAAAAAGGCGTGATTGTGTTTTGTCACAGCATACATATTTCATTCATAACCCCCATGGCAGCTTTGTTTCACCAATAGGCTAAAGATTAATGAGGACTTGCTGATTATTATTTCAGAGTGTGAGATTTTCTAAATATCATGAACATCCTGTGTAGCCACAGCTCTGATTGTGCTCCTTCAGTTTACCCAATGCTGTAAAATACATTCTACATGAAATCATAAACACAGATTATATTATCTACCCCCATTGAAAACAATCATTCAATCAGACAGTTGCTAGTGTTTCAATGTTGTATGTGTGTGTGTGTGTGTGTGTGTGTGTGTGTGTGTTTGCGTAGTGTAGGGATCGGCTTGGGCCTCCCTCCAAAAGCACCATAGTAACCCTTTCTAAACACCCAACAGGGTCAAAGAGTTTCTCTCCCGCAAGGACCAACGTTACTCTGAGCGTTAAGCTGAGTGTGTGATTTCAAATCACTTGAAACCTTTTTCAAAGATTCTAATTACATTCAAAACTAGTAAATACAACATACTCTTCTTCTGTCTTCTTTCAAACCCGATCAAACGTCACTGTAAATACATTCACATCTTAGATGCTAAAAAAAGAATAATAATCAACACAAAAGCCATGCAGTTTGATCAACCAGAAGCAGCATGTCGAGGTCCAAAGGGCATCTCACTACATTTTATTGTGAGCAGAAATGTGTCTGAAGAGCTGGATGCTTCAGAGTCTTCCTCGTGGCACTGAGAGGTTGAAGTGGGAATTACATTCCATTTACTGATTTTAGAATCAGTATCTTCTCCTGTATTCGTGATCATTCATGAACCAGCATCCATTTTGTAACTTCGATGGTAGTATCTGAGCCTACCGCAGAAATTAATCATGACTTTAGATTCAGGTTGGCACCAACACCCATGAAACCAAACTCCAACGCACCAAATGAATAAATAAATAAAAACATTTGATGAATTGGTTTAATTAAGTAGTGCTAAATGATAGGAGTGTCCCCATGTGATGGAACACATTGCAGTTGGTCCAGATGGCAGCCTTGGCCTTGTGTGGTGGACCCTGACACACATCACTTGATTGACAGCCCTCCTATAAGGCTAGTTACTGATCGATTACTTCTCATAGTCACATATCCAGCAAAAACCCCAAACGTGCTCATGTCTTCAGCGTATATCAAACTGAGGTGCTTTTTTTTTCTTTCTGATAATTATGAAGTGAATCCTTCATTTGCCAAACAAAGTAAGTACATTTAAGACATCATTCCGGGTATGGCCACTTGTGACGGGTAATTACCAAGGATAATATATATTCTTCTTCATCCTTAATGAAGGAAAAAATAATCTGATTTCAATCAAAATAATTGTTACAGCTGTATACAATAGTATTCTCACAATAGGTAACATTTGCAATATATAAACATGCTTTGTTCACATATACACACACACACACACATATATATGTATCTCCACATATATATATATATGAAATGAAATGGCATACCATAACACACCTTACGTTTCACTTCGTCCACATTTAAGGATGAACTGTGGCACTCGTCTAAAGGCTATGTTACATTTTGAAAGGCCACTTGTTACTGTGTTTTGAGATTCTCTGTGATTACACAATATATTTTGTAAACTTTGGTTAAGGACTGCCATCCTTTACTGTATGTCTGCTCCTCTTCACATTAACTCTAGTGTTCATATCTACCAAACTATTTATTTGTATTCATGTATTTGTATATTCATTTCGGCATTTTGGCATCACACACACACAGACACGCACGCACACGCACACGCACACACACACACACACACACACACACACACTCTCTCTCTCTAGAAACAGGCCAATGAGCTGGGTGGGTGTTGAGCCATTGTCTGTGGGATACTGGGCTGTGCTGATACAGGGCTGGCTGGGCCAGATGTTACATAACACTGCTGCAGAGAACACAGGTTCACAGTCTGTGCGGGAAAATTCCACAGTAGTGTCTGAACTGGCCTCCCAACTGGCCCTCGTATGCCCGAATCCCCACACACACACACACACACACCGACTGACAGATACACACACACACACACACACACACACACATACACAACACACACGCACGCACGCACACACACACACACACACACACACACACACACACACACACACACACACACACACACACACACACACACACACACACACACACACACACACACACACACTTTTTGAAAATAATAACTGTGCCCTCATTTGCTCTCTGGGCTTTTGTTTATCCAAATACTAACGGAAATTATTGTTATTTAAGTGGAAAATTAAATATAAACAATATATAAAAAACTCTCTTTGCTTTTTGGTTATAATGCAGCATGTTTGAATCTGTTGATTTGTCAATGCAAGAAGGCAGGGCAGCAGCAACGAATCAAACGTTCCCCTCAGTCAAACTGTTAACGTTCCCCTCAGTCAAACTGTTAACGTTCCCCTCACACAAACTGTTAACGTTCCCCTCACACAAACTGTTAACGTTCCCCTCACACAAACTGTTAACGTTCCCCTCACACAAACTGTTAACGTTCCCCTCACACAAACTGTTAACGTTCCCCTCACACAAACTGTTAACGTTCCCCTCACACAAACTGTTAACGTTCCCCTCACACAAACTGTTAACGTTCCCCTCACACAAACTGTTAACGTTCCCCTCACACAAACTGTTAACGTTCCCCTCACACAAACTGTTAACGTTCCCCTCACACAAACTGTTAACGTTCCCCTCACACAAACTGTTAACGTTCCCCTCAGACAAACTGTTAACGTTCCCCTCACACAAACTGTTAACGTTCCCTTCAAACAGTTAATATTCCCTAAAAGATGAGACATCTTAAAAAGATGGGTCATATATTATGTGGGAATATGTTCATATCATATATCATAATATGTCACTACTTACTACTTATTGTTTAAACGACTGA
>OMKI01048978.1:8269-18753 GCA_900302315.1 Phycis blennoides
AGTCACTTCAGTTAGTTTGACATCTTCTTGAACTAGAACATCTCCTTGAACTAGAAGTACATCGCAAGGGTCATTCTCTTGGGAAACAAGCTTTTTATCGGCCACATCGTGCTCAGATACTGTAGTAGCCTCTTTTTTAACTTCACTCACAGATAAGGGAAGGGTGTTCTCTGCTTGAGATGCTGCATTGTCTTCAGTCAAAACCTGTTTTTCAAGTACCTTAGCAACTCCAACCTTTGAATCCAGAGAGGCCACATTTTGATCCAAAGTTTCCAAATCCTTCCCAACTTCAATTAATGGGGCATCTTCTTGAACAGGAATGTCTTGGGAAACATTCTCTGTGGAAGTAAGCTGTTCGTCCACCAAACCTTGCTCAGCCACTTCACTTCTGGAGGTGGGAGAGGCATTCTCCACAAGTGAATCTAGGTTATCCTCTGTAAAAGTCTGGTTTTCAAGTGACTGAACAGTGCTAGCATCACAATTCACAGAGGCTACATGTACAGAGTTAGGTTTCTCCAATTCATTTCTCACTTCAATGATTGGGCCAGAGTCTTGAATTTGCCATGGTACTTCCCTCTGGTCATTCTCTACCGTAACAAACTCATTTTGCAACAATGATTGCGCTGACTGTGTTATGGTTTCTTTCTCATCTTCATCTGTAATCAAGGTGCTGTCATTTTCTGAATTGGATCCTATGATGTCTTCTGATATCTTTTGCTTTTCATCAACCTCAACATTTCTCACTTCAGAGTTCACAGTGCTCACCTGGACAGACTGCGATGTTTCAAATTCATCATTCGTCACTTGAACTTGAACTTGTCTGGGTTCATCACCAGGGTCATTCTCTATGGAAGCAACTTCTTTCTCTGCGCAATATTGCTCACTAACTATTACAGCCTCCTTTTCAACTTCACTCTTGGCCTCTTCTGCTTGGGACTCCGCAATGGCTTCAATTATTAACTGTTCTTCAAGTAACTGAACATCAGAAATTACGGAGGCCACTGATATTGTTTCCAACTCATCTGTAACCTGTCTGCGTTCTTCGCAAGGGTAATTCATTATGGAAACAAGTTCTTCCTCTTCCAAACCTGGCTCAGATACTTCCGCAGCCTCCTTTTCAACTTCATTCTTGGCCTCTTCTGCTTGGGACTCCGCAATGGCTTCAATTATTAACTGTTCTTCAAGTAACTGAACATCAGAAATTACGGAGGCCACTGATATTGTTTCCAACTCATCTGTAACCTGTCTGCGTTCTTCGCAAGAGTAATTCATTATGGAAACAAGTTCTTCCTCTTCCAAACCTGGCTCAGATACTTCCGCAGCCTCCTTTTCAACTTCACCTGTTGACAAGGGAAGGGCATTTTCTGCTTGGCACTCTGCGTTGTCTTCAGTTATAACCTGTTTTTCAGATTCCTGAATAATAGTAACATCATGATTCACAGATGTCGTGTGAACAGACGTTGAATCTGAACTATCGTCAGTTATCACCTTCTGTTCAAGTACCTGACCATTGCGTTCTTCACAATAAACATCTGTCTCTTCAACAGATGTTTCTGTTTGCAGTTCACCTGTTACTTCAGCCGTTTGGTTTCCACCGTCAACGAGAGCATCTTGTAAAATCTTTGTATGCTTTTCTGTTTCCAGCGGAGTGTGTTGCATTTGTTCAATAGCTACCCTTCTCCTTCTCCTTCTCCTTCTCGATAGTTTACCTTCTCCTTCAGTGGAGGTTATGGACCTGTCAGGTACTGTTGGGTCTTTTACTGGAATATCTTCAGATTGGCTTTCAAGGTTCTGAACACTACCTTGCTCTGCTTGCGCTATGTCCACAGATGAACATGGTTGTAGCTGACTATTTCCTTTGTCTGCTTCAATTATTACTTCTTCAGGTTCGACTGGTGCTACTAAGAGCTCACGTTGTGCCTCATCCCCAACACTAAGCGCGGGGACATCTTGCATCTGCTCACAACTCAGTAATTCGCTCATCTTAACTGTTTCTTCCGTTGGTGTGGTTTCTGACGTGGCCGGCATCTCATCTGCTTGTGCTCCACTAACCTCTTCTGAATTCATAGAGACACATGCATCAGTAAGGGTCAGTGTTTCGGACTCATCAACCATATCATCGCTTTTGACTTGTGCTTCATCATCAGTTATGCTGTCTTTAACCTGATAATTTTTGTCCTCCAGAGCTTCATTTTTCTGCACCAAAGCGTCGTTGTCTGTTTGAATTGTGGCCTCGACATGTGAGTCTATTCCAGGGGGTGCCATGTCATTAGCTTGCTCATTATCGTTCTTCTGGTTGTCAATGGAAATTTCAGCCACATTAACATCCTCTGCCTGCGGTAAAACATCTGAGGTCAATGCCTTGTTTTCTTTAGAGGACGAATATAGATGACGTTGGCTCTCATTGATATATTGAAGTTCTTCATCGACAGAAATCGCAGCAGTATGAAACTCCTCAGTGGTGTCTTCAGATAGACACTGTGTAGAAATTGCTTCTGTCATGTCTGATAAGCCCTCTGCCTCTGCATCTCTGTCAAATGCATCCAAAGGTTCAACAGTAAAACCGGTAGATGAAAAAGTAGCATCTGGAGTTTGGTGTGGTTTCAAAATTGTTAGTTCCTTTGGTATTGATGTCTCCAATATGTGACAAGAGACAGAACCAGCAATTCTTTCGGGACACTGGTCGCTTGCTCTCACCAGGGCTTCATCTGCAGTTGCAGAAATGGATTCCACAACTTGATGGAGGAGGTTGTCTGTTTCTTTGGCGTCATAGTCTGCTGGCACGGGTGTTGTATTGCCAGATGTTTTCGAAGAGTCGGTCAACCGGGATACTGCTGAAACCATCTCCGTTTCATCTTCCACAGTAATATCTATGGGCTCTGGCGCAGTAACAGCCTCAGATGTGAACTCTATTATATCTGCTATGGTGTCGTCTCTTGCTGCATCGTCAGCAAATGAAGCAAGCGTGGCTACACTCTCCTCGATCAGACCTTCCTCAGGAATGTCACTGAGCTGTTGAAGCTTGCTGACAAACTCTGTCAGATCATCCCCTTCTTCCATGGACGCAGGGGTTGTAGTTGTCTGATTTTCTAAGGCAGTTTCAGTGTCCTTAGTTTTCTCAGGCAAGGCAGGTGTGCTGTCACTCATGGCGATTTCTTCAGTGGTCTTACCAGTGACATCTTCTTGTCCTTTGTGGTCTTCACCTTCAGGTGTTTGACTTTCTATCACTGCCTGTGTTATAACTTGACATTCGGTCTCAGGTATGTCAAATTCATGGAATGGAACAATCGCTGGTGTCTCCGAATCTTCCTCGTCTGAATGTTCTTCTCTTTCAGGCTTATCTGACGGTACTTGCTCTTGCTTCTCAGATGGCTTCCGCTTCTTTCGTCCTGGAATGAATTTCTTTAATGAAAACGATGATTCGTCCTGGATTATTTCACTATCAGAGGTGTGCTCTTTAGTTTCCTCCCCATCCCTAGATTTCCGTTTTGGGGTGACCAGACGTTTGAATGATTTCCATGTTGACCCTTCGTCCTCAGAGTTACTTCCTCCCTGCTCTGGGGAAGAGGCTATGTTATCATCCATCTCATGAGAACTGTCATGATCTGTAGCATGTCTCGATTCAATAGCTGGTTTGCTATCATCTCCCTCCGTCCTAGGTTTCTGTTCATCAGCATATGAGCTTTTTCTGCTCCTTCTGTTTCCAGAACCACACAAGAGCGCGTCCCAAGAAACAATTGAATCCTTCCTTTTCTTGCTCTCCTCTGTGTTTGCATCGGGTATTTCTTCTTCCTCGCTTGCCTTTGGTTCCTCCGGTGTGCTCGATATGACGGCCTCCTCATTGCTCAGAGGGGGGCTTTTCTGGAACTTTTTAGGAGTCAGTAGTCGTTTCAACGTCTCCCAGGCACTTCCCTCTGACTTTTTCACCTCTTCTGCAGCCATTTCCGGACTCACTTCTGGCAAACTCTCGGCTAACCCTGCTGACGATGGCAAATGGACTGGAACATGTTCGGTGGAGTCCTTCCTCCCTTGCTGCTTTGTGGAGCCCATCCTGAAGCTGGTCCTAGAAAACAGGCGTTGTAGTGGGCTACTTTGAGATTGTGCCTTCTCCTCAGAAGTGAGCGGTACCTCATTGTCATTAACGAGGTCCTCTCCGATACCATGACCATTCGTTGTTGGGGCGGGTTCAGGTATGGCCTCCTCAATTCCTTCTTCTGTTTTCTGCTTTTCCTCAACCACAGCACTTTCAGCACTTGGGCAAACCTCATCTTTTGCCTTTCCCAAGTTTTTCTCAATTTCTTCTTGCCCGCCCTGCTCCTCTCTATCCATGTCTACCAATTCTTTCTCATTTGTCTCGTGTTTTTCTTTTTCATCTTCTGCTGGTTTTTTCTTTTTCTTTAGACTAGAAAAGATTCCTGTTGTAAAGAATACTTTAATGGGCGACAGGACCTCCTCTTCAGCAGATTCCTGTGGAGATGATGTTCCAGGCTCTACTTCTACTGTGACACCTTCTGTGTCGGCGTGGGCCAAAGTTGCTTCTGCAGCTCCCTGATCCACCTCTGTGGACCCTGTGGTTTTGTCCTCCACGTTCTCATGGATGTCCTCAGATGTCATGTCCGTCACAGTGGGGCAGGTTGTGGATTCGTTATCAGCCGAGTCCAGTGCCATGTGATGATCAGCCACGTTCTCGTTGGTCTTGCTCGTGCTTTCGTTCACCACATCGCATGTTTCCCCCGGGCTGCGCAGCTCCTCCTCCGGGTTCGGGAGAATGGGCACATCAGAAGCCACCTCGGCTGGTTTTTCATCTGCACCCTGCTTAACGGTCAATTTCAGACCGATGTTGCTGAAGAACCTCCGGAAGCCCTTATTGATTTCGTTCATTGCGTCCTCTTTTTCGCTTAGCGCCGTCTCAGTGTGGGGATCGGTATCATTGATCTCCACGTCTTCTAACAGCGTGTCCCTGTTGTCCACCGTCGCATACGAATCGGACACCCCTTCTCTTGCAGAAACCAGGGCTGATTCGGTGTCACAGCCTGAACATGAGAAAACAAGATGGCCTCCTTCAAACAGAGGGGAGAGGTGCAACACAGACTTGTAGCAAAGACAACGTAATCAGAGTGGGAATTTGTGTTCAGGTAAATGAGGCTATTCATGCTGTGGTCCCTCTATGTCGTGAAACCCATGAACATGGTGTAGAAATACTTACCATCATCAATCAACTCATCCTCAAGGTGATCGTTTAGTTCTGCCAGAGGGTCATCTGATTTCCCGTGCAGACCGGAGATCTGTCTATTATTCTGCTGTCTATCAAGCTGAAATGTAAAACACGCAGTGGATTATTTAGTTTAACTATTTTGTTTCTTTGCGTTCACAATCACACCTACTAGGACACAGGAAATTACCCACAATAATTATACTTTTTAGACATGACGAGGGTTTTCGTGTTACCATCTGCTTCTGTTGTTTCTAATTTACCAAAGACAGGTAGTGTGGCCCATCTTAAAAAGTAGGATATGTAATTAGTACTTGTAATTAGGATATGTAATTAGTACCCTAGTTGTGTCAGGTTAGGAGAGTCAAATCTCCAGCAGCAATTTCTTCTCTTCTCAGATTCCTGTCTATATATAGGTCATTGTGTGTGAATGGTTATAATGGCCAACCATTTTAATATTTATAAGGGTATTTGGTCACCAAATCATGAAATGAATGATGCCGAATGTTCCTTCGTATTTCCTGCATAGCTGTAGATATAGGAGATACTTATGGGGGAGGGGGGTCATGGTGCAAAACAAACAAAACATGCAAAATGCAAAACATTTTCCACTGCATTTGTGTGAGTGCCACTATCTTTGAATATGAATGTGGTTTGTTGGGTATCGCGCTCTCATCACTGGCATTAACATTCACATTTGACTCACATCCATTGATGCATGCACTGGCATTGTCCATTTCACTCCCATTCACACACAGCCAGTGTCGCCTCCCCTATAGATTAGGACAAGATGACTAGCACTAATTGTTCCTGTGCATCCAATATTTCCTAATTGGTGTTTTAATGCCCATAGGCCTAGCAAAGATGAAGAGGAAGCTGACGAAGAGGAAGCTGAAACTGACCTTTTATTGGTCTACTTTGAAAGAAAATAAGGCAACAGCGTTTGCTCTATTCATAACCGTTGCAAAATATGAACTAGCCAATCATTCTCTTCAACCAGCTCATCATTCTGTTTAACCGGCCAACCCATTTAACCAGCTCATTAAAACTAGAACCAAAGGAAGAACTTGGAAATGAACCGCCTGTCATGGGCCTCCCATCCATGCAGACCATGGAGGCCTGCTGGAACGCCTTCCTCCAGATCACCAGATAAGCAGACAACTAACCAGCCATCCGTGGAGGAGTTCCAATATGGTCATTTGATCCTGCATAACAATAATAACTTTGCAGTCCCCAGAAGGACACTTCCTGTTCTGTTCGATGCAGGGAGGGGTAATCAATGTTGCCCCAGTGCAGGGTGCAGCCCTAAGGAAATTCCATCTCTCCCAGGAGATTATGAGATTAAAGGTTTTCTTAGCATAGACATACCGCTGTGTGTGATTTACTGCCTTGTTTTTTTTGCCTTGTTAACAAATGTTAGGGCTGCAGCCATTTGCCGCCCATGTCAGACCATCTTAAACATAAACAGTCAGGTCAATGAATCAACTTTAAGTGAAGTGCCATTTCCTGGAACCAATGTAAACAGGAAGTAGGCTATATAATGCATATTGTTTGGTGAGAATTAGCTTTTTTTTTTTTTTTTTTTTGAAGGGAATAAAAACGTCCTTAACGCCTTTTCTGATTTGGCCGAGGCTAGTCTCTTCTAGTGAGTGGTGGTGTTTAAATCAATTGAAACAATGATTCCCCCTCCGTGTCTCTGCTTTAATTGAAATGTTGGCAGCAGCACACTGCAGTGGAAGGCGTGCTTTAAAACCCCAGCAGTGAAGTTGGACGCGGTTCACCAACAGCTGCACAGCCCAGCACCAAAACAAAGGGAACTTGGAAGCAATGTTTACCTTATTCCTAACCCGGCCCAGGTCAAATGAAACCCCAAACACCTTATAGGCGGTGTACAACAACACTGATAAACGACACAATCAATGACAATGGGAGGAATGACATATTATGACTTAATTATGCATTACAAGTATCACCATATTAAAGTTAAAACACATAGGCCTAAACGGCGGGTGGGCTAAACATGGCTGCACTTTATTGAATCATGTCTATTATCATTTTATTACTATTATTATTATTTATTTATTTATTTTTTAAATAAAAACGCGTTACCTTCTCTTCCACGTTAATGTCTTCGCCATCCTGGGGCCGGCCGCCCCCCGTATCCTCCACAGCATCCTCTTTGCCGTCCCGCTGTGCAGACTGCGTGTCCCCCATCGTCTCGGGTTGCTGCGGAAAGCCCCCTCAGTTATCCCCAGAAAGAGCCAGTCGCCGGTCGAAGGAGGAGAGTTGGGAGAGATATCCGAACCGCGCACACCGGCCGAGAGCTGCATTCACGGGAGCTTAAATGCTGCGGACTCTCTCTGCTGGTGGGAACTCTTTCAGCGAAACACCTCCCTTGGTGTAGTCACATGAAGGTGAACCCATCCCGGACCGGTCCGCCACGGCACGGCACGCCTCCCTCCCTCTCTCCCTCCCTCTCTCTCTCTCTCCCTCTCTCACTGCATCGAAAATAAATATATAATGAAAAGTCCACTCGACTAATGCAACATCATGCATTGCAATGCCTACGCGGTTATGCAATGCACGTTGGTGGTTGGTCTAAGAGAAATTGGCCTATTGATTGAAATAACTGCTCTTCTGAAGATGCGAATCGACAATGCATTCAATTTCTGATGGAGACGAATGTCTGTGTTTTTGGACTATTCTGAATCAGATCCATATTAAAACATCCGCAACCAAATTTTACTAGGGATATTATATTAGCCAATTTATATTTACCATACTTATACATACATAATCTAGCCCTATGGGCCGATATATAATTAGAAATATACATACATCATATGTGTGTGTAATTGACCTAAAATATGTATTTGTTCTCACACTGGACAAGCTTATATGTATAATGGGGAAGTCAATGTCGTTGCAGGTTTATCCCACGAGTCAGAAGACGGTAGGTGTTGAGCTCATGAGCTCATATTTGCCCTCGACCGTGTGAGGAGTTTGAAACCGTTCTCAAAACAAGCTGGTGTCAGTGTAAGGCCTATACTCGAATTTGTGTAAGATATTTTTAGTATTATTCAGATGTCATCAGTTGTTTGATCCACAAAGGGAACTTTTAATCTCAGTACTTTGGTTGAAGTGATGCATGTGAGGCCAATCTATATTTTTAAATGAATATAGGTATGCCTACATTCCGATAGAATAAACACAACACACTAAAGACCTTTATTGCCGGGTTTATCGTCTATCATAGTCATAGTTGTCATAGTTGTATGACATGTAGTGCCCAGTGTCACATCAACTGTTGTTATTCTCTTTGTTGCATAATATATTGTGGTAGATCTGTGGTCTAAGTGTGGCAGTAGACTGCATCTGTGGGCCAAAAAGCACAAGTCACATACTGAACTCTGTTTAATTGTGGGTGGAAAAAATGCACATTAGGCCTCCATCATGAGTGATTGTGTCAAGCGTTGTTTTTATTGGCGTGCCAAATTCTGCCTCAGCATGGGTTGCTAAATCCGAACCCTTGCATTAATGGGATGGCCTACTTATTCAAACTTCACAATGCTCAGTACTCTGGCCAGGCAAAGGGGTGAAGGCGCTGGCTCGGGTTCCACTGGAGACGTGGATCGAGAGTCGAATCCCATCGTCTAACCCAGAATCGGGGGGGTTAAGTGTGGCAGCCGACTACGCGCGACTATCGATTAGAGGCGGCTCCACGCTGGCAGGTGCCAGCAGCTCCTAATGGAGTTCAAATCCCTAAAATAAACTTGTAACATGTATTCTCTTTCTGCTTATTAGTTCGCACAACAGTGGGACATTCTCTCCCTCGCAGGAGAGAGAAGACACCACGCAGAGCGAGAGAGAGAGAGAGAGAGAGAGACACACACACACACACACAGAGTTAGGAAGTTCAGCTGGAAATACAAATCAACTGACCGGTCAAGTGTTGCTCCTGTGGGCATTAACATAAAGTTGTTTGGAGATTAAATAGGGGCATGAGGACAGAATATCACGAGCAGCATCAACATGCAGTGGGACGGCCTGAGAAGCACTGCTATGTTCTCTCTGGTCTCCAGAAATGATTGGATTAGTACATGTTTAGTGCCAGTGGGTCGTGACCGAGCCGCTGTGAAGACAAAATACAAACACTTTAGCGAAGCCTGCGCCCTGTTTTTTTTTTTTTGTTGCCAACACAGGATTGAGTCGTCGCTAACGTCGCACCCGACGACGGAGTCTGTCAAACACTCGTCAGGCGTCGCACGTCGACGCTGTTTGATTTGAGTGTTTCAGGGTCACCCGGAGATAGCGACGCTTTTTTGTAAGTCGCTTTGGATAAAAGGGTCTGCTAAATGCCCTAAATGTAAAATGATGAGCGTGACTGCCGATGGTTGAGGCTAAGCTAGCGAGCGCTACACCTGAAGCATTTCTAATTCAAAATGCTTCGTACTTGAGTGGGGGGGGGGGGATAAAAACAACCCAACAACATTGAGTGAAACGTCTGGAGAACTAGGAGCGACTCTTTCCCAGACACATGACAAACAGCCACGTTGATTCGATCAGATCCTCCGGTACAGTGCCGTGTTTGTGCAACCGGCTAATAAGTTGAATTTATTTGTGACGTCCGCCTCACAGCTACGCTAACTGGAAACAGCTGATGTTTTCTTCAGCGGCTTACAGATGTTAAGGAACACGCCTCCGCTGCTCAGGAAGCAGCGGAGGTGCCCCCCCCGAACACAAGCTCTCCCCGATCATTTGAATTAGCGCTGAGGTGTGGCGCGTCTGTGCCCGGCCGGATTGCACGTTGGCCCTGGGTTCTGCAGGTCCCTGTGGACACTGGAGGCTGCCTGGACTACTGGTGGTGGTGGTGGTGGTGGTGGCGGTGGCGGCGCGAATGGGGGAAAAAACGGCTAGCTAGTTTGCAACGTGTTTGTCTTGAGGCTTAGGATCTCGTCCAATTATGTCTCAATCATATATGGGCCTGTTGTTTTTCAAACTGAACTACTTGCTTCAGCTGTAGGTTGCCAATTAAGTGGCCATTTTTGTAAGTGCATGTACAAAATGAATATAAAAAGGAGATGGATGGGTGTGTTAGATGGAATCTGTATAATGTGTACTGTGTGTGTGTGTGGGTGTGTGTGAGAGTGTATGTGTTTGTGTGTGTGTGTGTGTGTGTGTGTGTGTGTGTGTGTGTGTGTGTGTGTGTGTGTGTGTGTGTGTGTGTGTGTGTGTGTGTGTGTGTGTGTGTGCCTGCAGCTCCTCATCACAT
>OMKI01048983.1:3860-16880 GCA_900302315.1 Phycis blennoides
GGGGGGTGTGGGGGGGGGGGGGGGGGGGGGGGGGGGGGGGGGGGGGGGGGGGGGGGGGGGGGGGGGGGGGGGGGGGGGGGGGGGGGGGACTTTTATTTTTATCCCAAACAGGATCACTGATAACCTCGGGCGGTGTTATGCCGTCCTGAGGGTGTCGGGAGCACTCCATTGTTCAGTTCTGCCTGCGCGCACGCGCTGCCGAGATGCAATGCATTCAGGGGGGAAGGCCATCTCAGAGCGCGCTCCAAAGTCACAGGAGTCTGAAGTAGAATTTTTATTTTTTTTACTTTTAAACAATGGTCATGCCTCTGATTTTTTTTTTTCCCACCCTAAGCAATAAGCGAAGAAGTACAATTTCGGCACGGACGTCCACTCGTATTTCTGTGTGTAGCATTGGGTCTCATGCGTAACCTGGCGGATTTAAGGGCCGGCACTTTGCATAGAGAGTGGCGCCATGGGCCGATTGCATTCATAGCTCGGGAGGATTTTCAATTATCCCGCAGGCCAAGGAGGCATTGAGCAGAGCAGCACAGCTTTGCCGGCAAGTCATTCCCCATCCATAAATCTTTCTGATTGACAGTCCGGCATTTGGCTCACCACCAAGTGCCTGGATAGAGGCTGTAAACAACAACACGGTTTTATAAGATGCACATTTGGCACATGGAGAAATTGTCTTTTTTTCTGCGCTCACAAGGATCCAGAGTTATGGTGCACGCGTCACTTTCTGAACATGTCTCCTGTCATAAAAGAAATGTTATGGCTTTGTTTTTCCTTCTCAGGGCAATTCAAGGTCTCATTTGTTGAAAGTATTGGTGTAAACCTCAGACAGCAGCTAGAAGCCATCAACCTGGCTTCAGGTTTTTGTTATTTGTGAGGGTTTTTCTGTGTTCTTTTTGGCCACCATGGAAGACTAGGCTTTGACATTTACTGGAATTCTGGAGTTGCAGTCAGTTAGAGAGCAACTGTTAAAGATCAATTGGTCAACAGGGCCACTGTTGACCTCAGAATTCAAAAGGACATTGGTCAGAGACAGACAGAGAGAAAGAGAGAGAGAGAGAGAGAGAGAGAGAGAGAGAGAGAGAGAGAGAGAGAGAGAGGAGAAGAGAGAATTTGTACCAGGACTTCAATGCTGCAAACAGGAAGGAAGTCAGCCGTTTGATTTCCAAGTGTTACATTTTTATTCCTTAACATCTGCATCTTCACCACAGAGGCTCAGGCCCTTAATTGAACCCCTCAGAGAAACAGCGTGATCCACTTTCATCACCCTTAGAAATCGGGGGGTTAGAAAAACCCCAGAGCAACTGATCGGACAGGTCGCGTCTGAATGCGATGGGAGCCCCAGAATGAAGCCCCCCGCTCGGGTACAGTAGATCAGCTTATGCTGTCAGTTCTAATGCAGCGTTGTCTGCCCGATGAATGGCCAATTGCCACCACAGATGTGCTCAGAATAACTTTTGACTTGAAGTGGAAGGCATCCAAAACAAAACGCTTCTCCCGCGCCCCAGAGAAATGCGCAGCGGTGCTGATGAAGAGAGCGCCGGCCTAATTGTAATCACGCCGCTGCCAGTTTTCATTATGTGGCGGGGGGGAAGAGACGCTCCAGTGGCTACCACTCCCTCACGCAAGCAGGCGGCGCGGCGGGCGGAGGCTAACAGGGGCGGGCAGAGAGAGGTGGAGGGAATAGTGAGGGAGAAGTCCCGCCCTGAAGCCACTGCTCTTATTGTGGGCCGGCCGGGGCCCCGGATCAGAGGGAGATGAGAGCGACAGGCCGAGATCGCCGGCCTCTTAATCTCCTCCTTGCGTGCTGGAAGTGCTCTAATCTCACCACTGCGGGATTAATAATGAACAAACATATTGGTAGACACACGCACAAACACACACACACACACACGCACGCACACACACACACACACACGCACGCGCGCACACACACACACACACACACGCACACGCACACGCACACGCGCGCACGCACGCACACACACACACACACACACACACACACACACACACACACACACACACACACACACACACACACACACACACACACACACACACACACACACACACACACACATACACACATACGTGCACCTGCAAAGAGTCACGGCAGGACATCCTGGCTCTGCTCGAGCTAATGGACTGTTAGAGAACGCTGCGAAGTGGCTAAGTGAGGCGGGCTTGTTATCTCCTCAGCTCTCCTTTCAAAGTTCTGCTCTGTAGATTGCACCATTTGCAGACAAAAAAGGTGACCAAAGAAACCAAAGAACGTGAAAATGATTACAACCGCTATAACAACTGCATGATTATGCTGTGAAAAGTAGTTATGGCCTAAAATTACCCTATGCGATTCATGCATTCGCAAAAAAAAAAAAAGAAATGACTTCCTGACTTCCTTTTGTTCCTTCACAGATAATTGCAACAGTCCTCTGGTGTCCATATTACCCCAAGCCTCCTTCCAGAGCTCTTCACAGTCCTCCATCAAGAATGCACCTAACAACGCCAAACTCAACAGACGAGAAGGTAAGTCCACTACAGCAGTCACTCATCCTTATCTGCTAATAATCACTTTAGGCTCTTTAGAGTCCTCGCATGCTGTCGTAGCAAAGTTACTCATCGTCAGTGGGGGGTTTTTTTGTGTCAATGGAAAATTTAACAAATATGTCCATTTGATTTAATCCATCGAATGAACTGACTGAACTGATTATATGGTAACGTTGCAAAACGCCGACACCAAGACACGGTTAACACAAACAGACACACAAACACAAAACAGGTATATATATCGACACACAAAACCAACTGACAGGTAAAAGCAAATGTGTCACTGTGCAGTTTAGATCCCACATTGTGTGTTCAGAGATAGCAAATCAGATGGTAATCAATACTGAGGGTGGGGGGGGGGAAGTAAATGGGAAGAAATGACAGCAGCAGTCACATCAAACCCAAAAGAATCCACAAAGAAACAGCAACGCTGTGAAAGTGTATTTTTGGGGGGCAAAACGCCGCTTGAAACGTGAAGTGCTCATCAAGTGAGCAAACAAACAGGCAAATAAACGGGAATGTCCCCGAGACATATAGATCTGGCGCCTAATCTGGAACGACAAAGTAAAAGATCTCTTTTTAATGTGCGGGTACAGACGCGGCGATACCAGACGGCTGCGACCTCCGGCTATTTATAGCCTTTTTTTTTTTTTTTTGCTGCGCGCTGCCGAAACAAACAGTATAAACACGTCCGCCTGCGTTGCCGCTCCGCGACGGAGAGACGTCTCCCGTGGCGTCCGTCGCTACGCGCAGCCGTGGTGTAATAAACGCCTCCTCCAGGGGACACCGCTGTCGTCAGCGTGGCTCTCTCTGCTCGGTGACCCGTGTACAGAAAAGCTTTGCGGAAACGACACGGCAAACGTGGTAGATTGGCTAAAGGGGGGAGCGCATTCGGGTCCTCGTTTCATTCCCAACAATCGCGTACGTGGCAGCATTGACGCCGCCGCCATTCATCAAATGAAAATGCACACGCCTGCGAGTCCGGGGTGCTCATGTGATCATGTAATTTGGATTGTGATGGATTGTCATAATAACCCACTGTGTCACCGGGCGTAACCCTCTTGCTGGGGGAGGGTTATAAGGCTTTTAATAACAAATGTGTGGGCCAAGTATTTTAATGTTTAAAATGAGGCCGAAAGATGCCATAAAACCCCGCCTGCTAATAATTGAGTGTGATACATTGCTTTCCGTTCGATGCATGATTATTAAATATGCATAGAACAGAAAGCATGTTTTCTGGCATCCCGTTTATGGCACTCCGCCCCCCCACAATAGTGCCTGTGGGATTTCCCTCTGGGTGAAGTGCTAGTCCGGGTGCGCATTTTCATCCAAACTTTGGTTTCATCCACTCTGTTCAAACCAACCGGGTGCCTTGTGATAATTGAAGGTAGACCAGGGCCGTGTTCCGATATCCATACTTACCGTACTTAGTAGAATTAGTTTGAGTACGTAGGGTGTTCCGATTTCGATCGCGGCGAAAAGAAGTGTACTCATAGTATGCAACGGTGTACACTATCCATACTCGACGGCAGCCATCTTAGCTACGTAGCGGAAGAGGCAGAGCCAGGCTGAGCCGCGCTCAGTTCGAAATTGGCTAGACGTCAGTGTGGGCGTAATGGATTCACGTGTGTTTGGCGGGTGACGCGGCCGCGCAGCTGATAGTAATTTCCGGAAAGTGCACCATTTGAAACAACACTAACATCTGAAAATATGCGCACTTAGTGAGTACGGATAGTGTACTACGTTTAAGTGTACTCATGAAGTATGGATATCGGAACACGGCCCCGGTCTATGAGTGGACCCGAAAGCCACTGCAGACCGCACAGCAGTCCCGCGTCATATGGGGGTTTTGTTTTTGCGTTATTTAAAAAGCACTGTAGAAATGAAAGGGGAAAAACAAATCAGTTGATAAAAACGCAATTCCGTAACAGTGGTCCCAGCCGGCTCCGATTCAGACGGGGGAAAGATACGCACTGTGAATGGACTTCTCCAGGCGGAGAGAGAGGTCCAAAATGGGCCTAAACCAGCGATGATCCATTTGGTAATCTCACAAGAGACATGTCGTCTAAGAGCCATGCCAAAAATCTGAGCGTGAGGTCAGAGAGGTGTGGCGGAGTCACCCAAGCCATGCAGGTCAACTTTAGTAGCCTCACCTCCCTCGCGTGTGATCACACGGCCGCTTATATTGAGGAAAGGAGTCAGATGGAGTTTGCCGCAGACATCTTCGTCAAAGGCGGTGGCGGTTATTACATTTCCTGCACAGTGACCACTGATCACCGCAAGTCAGACGATGACTACAAAATTGGCACAGCCCTGCCGTGCGTTTGATTACACAGCGTTACACAACAGATTACACAAGTGTTTATTTTTTTATTTCTAGTAGTCACACAGCAAGTGTGCGATTGAAATTCCAAATTGCAATGTGTGCATGTGTATGTATTTGAGAATTTGACATTCACATTCGTATTCAAACACAATGTACGTTATCCGCCAATATTAGAATAAAAATGGAAGGTCTATTCTGCACTACTTTCTCCGTGCCGTCTATAACATAACCTTGCCAAAGCGCTGTCATTAGGAAAAAACTAAACAGAATACTATTTGTGATAGTTCAATCCATGACAGGAAGGATAAGAATAATTATCCCACTTGCCACGGATGATTACATTTGACATTCAACACTCCTCCCAAAGAGTCGCACAAGATGTGGCATAAATCAAATTCAATCAGGGGAGAACGGAAGGTTTGTCATTTGGACTGTGTAGAGGTACAACATGTAGCATAATGCTATCCATCTATACCTGTCATTTAGGTGCTGCGTTCTTCCAAGGCGACTTACGATATATGCGGCATGATAGAGGACATTAAGGAGCAGGTCAGGATTAGGAGTCCTGCTAAAAATGCTCACAGTTTAGACCGGCGATGATTTGGGATCCAACTCGGACGATTTGGCTGGTGGTCGCAGTCCTTGTCCAAGGTCGACACTTGTGCCATCCAGATGTAGATAGAGTTAAAGATGCAGATGTTCAGAGTACGTGGAGGCGGTGATGTGGAACCGGAGGGGTGGATATCCCTTCTGCCTTGACTTGGATGAACCAGTGGGAGTGCATCAATGCATTTATAATGAAACACAATAAAGTGGATAGCAGCAGTACTATGGCAAACCAACCCTGAGAAAATGTAGCCGAGAATGGAAATGGAATTGTCACGGATTTCTT
The DNA here is from genome assembly GCA_900302315.1 of Phycis blennoides. Lineage (NCBI taxonomy): Eukaryota > Metazoa > Chordata > Actinopteri > Gadiformes > Phycidae > Phycis > Phycis blennoides. The sequence goes on from OMKI01048983.1 coordinate 9,626, forward strand.
TTTTGAGGGGTTTTTGTCCGCAAAGTGAACAGACTCATTGATCAAACTGTGTATGGGGTTGTTTTTTTTCATTCGTTATCGAGATGGAAAACGTTAGTTTGTTTTGGAATATAGACATCGCTCTACATCTAGGCTGCTGCAAAGTATCACACTCAATTATAATTATGTTATGCTAATCTTAAAAAAGGTGTTTCCACTGCCAAAGGTACATCCAACCTTTATATGAAGTCTGGATGAAAACAATAACATGCTCTTCTTTACGATTGATATATATATATATTCATAAAAAATATATCTAATTACTGTTGGTGACGGATGCATAGTTGTTTAGAGGCAAGGGCACCAGTGTAGTTCAGCAGATAAGTGTGGTTTTTGAAAGCAGGGAAATTCAGCACTGCCACACTGCATGGGCTGGGGATAGTGCTGCGCTTTCACTCACTAATAAAAACACTCCCACCACCTGTGCTGCTGTGCTTCCTGCCTTTAATCACTCCACGTAGAGTGCCACACACCTATCCCCAGCTCTCCCTGTGGGCTCGCTTTGCCTGTGCTCTCTATGTCTCTCGCTCTCGCTCTCGCTCTCTCTCTCTCTCTCTCTCTCTCTCTCTCTCTCTCTCTCTCTCTCTCTGCCTCTCTGTCTCTCTGTCTCTCGCTCTTCTCTTTAAAAAAAAGAAAATCATTGCAACAAATGTTTGCAAATGAAATTATACCAAAAACATTTTTGATTTACTCTTATATTCTCTCTCTCTCTCTCTCTCTCTCTCTCTTTACTCTTATATTCTCTCTCTCTCACTCATTCACCCACTAACTCAGACGCACACATAGTTGCTCTCGCTCTCTCTCCCTCTCTCTCACTCACTCACTCACTCACTCTCTCCCACACACAAACACACTATGTCCTGCTGTCTGCTATAACTATAACACTTCTTGCTGCCAACTACCCTGTTTGATTGACAGCTCTGTTGACTTTAAGACTTTAAGGAAAATGCAATGGAAGGACTCTATTTTTATGTTGTACTGGCAGGATGTGGTCACACAGAGAGGATAACATACACAGCCTGGGCTTAATGGAAACTGTGAATGTCACCCTTGTACAACAAAAACATGAACATTAAGTGTTGATTGGCAATTTTAATTAGATTTAACTTTACAATATGGCTAATGCAATTACCAATAATAACATATTTGAATTTTGACATGATTGTGTGTCACAGCATGAAAGCTAGATGTATAATGGACCTTGAATTTCTATTTTAATCTTGGCAGGACAATAGACATGTAAACGCATGCATTAATGAGCACTCTTGGCTTTTTGAATGATTTGAACACGGCTAATGAAAATTAGATGGAATTTGTATTTCCTTGGAAATTATGGCATGATCACTCATTCGTGCATGTCAGCTATCACATAGGGACATTAATATTCATCTTTCTATGCCATGTGGAGCCCTTGCATCCTCTGCTCGAAATGCTTACATTAAGCATGTCAAGCACACCCATACTTTTGCCCTGTGCACGGCTTTCCCTTTTGTGTACATACCTGGGAGCGTGTTCTGACCACTGTTTGGTTCAATGTTAGCGCACACAACAATATGTACAGCAGCCTCCCGTTACATTGTGTGCTGTACTTGAACCAAACGTTTTCAAACAGTGCAGAATTACCACAGCATAGGCACCAGGGGAAGCTGGAGTCTGTCAACTAGACCGTCGGTGCCAAGACTATTAGGGCAAAACTATTCACGCAAATGTATCCAAACAAATGTCAAAAGAACGGTGTCAACAAAGACTACTTTAGTCTACTTGAACTAATACAGGAACAATATTGGTTTGGGTAAAAGGCGTACAAACAAATCTCTTCACATTTGCATGAGTCATGCCAAAATTGAGCTGAAGATGTGTTGTTAAAAAAAAAAAGAACGGAAATGTTTTCACACACTGTTTTCGACAATATGACAGGAACAGTACAACCTATCATATAGAAAGAGCTATATCATTAGTCATATAAGGGTGGCCGAATGGGTTATATCCAATTGTTGATTGGCTAACTTATAGTTATCAACTTCGAGGTTCTGAGGCAGCCTGCATGTATTGGACAGGACAAGCTAAGCTGGACTGCCAAAGAGCTACCTTACTAGCCAATTAGCTGACGTCTATTTAATGGCATGGGAGGTCCTGTGGTTCACCTTTGTGGTTTACCTTTGTTTATTTCTTGACAGTGCTCGCTGTGACAAAGCAGTTCATTTTTTTTTTGCAGGGTCACGGTTTCTGACTAGTCTGTCATTTCAAATGACAAATGACAAAACATCGGCTCGATTTGCTGTTTAATATCATGGTAATTCAATAAGCCAGGGTTTGTAGTCTGTCAGTTCGAGCCGCAGGTAGCTCGGGAAAAATGTACATTGCGCATTCACTCAGCCTAAAGTGGTGTGCGCTGTTTCTTTATTGGAATTGAAATAGCTCCGGCCCTAAATAATGATGATTTTTTTTGTTTGTTTGCTATCTTCGTTCATCTGCAATGACCTCCCACCCCAACCCCACCCCAACCCCACCCCCTCCACCCAGGAGCCGGAGGCTGGTCTCCCTTGGTCACGGACAGGGAGCCCTGGTTCCAGCTGGACCTCAGGGACAGGATGGAGGTGACGGCGGTGGCCACGCAGGGGCGCCACGACAGCTCGGACTGGGTCGGCAGCTACACGCTGCTCTACAGCGACACGGGCCGGGCCTGGAAGCAGTACCGGCAGGAGGACGGCGTCGGGGTGAGCTTTGGTGGGGGGGGCGTGGGGGGGCGGGGGGGGGTGTCTTCACGTGACGATAGTCAGGGATGACTGGGGCTCAGATGTAAGCTTAAACACATGAAACTTGTTGTACGGTCTCATCTGCTGTCATCGACAGGTAAAATGCTCTTAATGATATCCTCAGGCACCGGTCCTCGCGGGCGTCTGCGTGTGTGTGTGTGTGTTTTTTCACACTCAGATATGTTTTTCCGTGAGCTGTTGAAGCCTCTCTCAATGTCACACAGAGTCTGACATCTCTCAGCGTGGAATTTGTTAAGTGCAAGACTGGCAGTTTCGCTGCAAATGCCTCTTTCCATCTCTTTGGTGTGATGTCGTATAGTGTTTTTGCCTGCCGGTGCATAATTGAGTCTATGTCTAAAAACACAGCCTGTTTTTATTCCGTCACCGCCTGATGCTGCTTGTGCCATCAATTCTTTATGACCTATTGTGTACGCCCCAGTTATGTCAGGCGTTGTCGGGCAACGGTTTTAAATCAGTTAAAATTGGAATATGCTAATATAGTCATTATTTAGAAGCTGCGCAGGTTTTTGAGAAATGGCAACGCTACGTTCTCAGGCGATTCTGTCCTCCTGCTGAGCATTGATTACAGGCGTAGAGTAAGAGTTGCGCAATGGTTTTCATTCATCCTTATAGCAAATGAGCTGTGTTGAGGGGAGAAGGCCGTGCCATCCGGTGATATCCAGGGCTTTGTGAAACGTTGAATTGTTAATTTCTCCTTCGAATATCTTTTAAATGTATTATTTACAGTACGTCTTAAGCTATGAATAGTGGATCAAATCAAGCATTCTGTCCACAGGAACGCACATTCGCTGTACTTTCTGGAGCGTGCCACTTTGGTCTCATTGATGTGTTTTCTCGTCCACCTGAGGACAAGATCATTTAAATTTGTTATGAAATTACCTTTTTCGTTATTTACATACTGTTCAGTGCCAATGCAAGTCCTGTATATGGCTGGAGGGAGAAGTGTCAGACAGCTACTACAGAGACACAACCTAATTATATTGAAAATATTTCAAATTAATGAATATACTCGGAGATGGATTTCAATGCCAAAAAGACACAATCCAAACCTCCATCCAGCTAGCATTTAATTTTAAAATGTGAAAGACTGATTAATATTGTTATGACATTAGGTAGGTTTAGGTATTATAGGTATATAATCAGATTGTTTTATGTGATTGATTGCTATTATCTATTTCAAATTGAATGCGGCCACAGCGCATTAACTTGACATGGTTCCAAAATGAAACAGAGTTTTGGTTCATAAAATGGTTGAGGGAACATTTTTAATTAAAGAATCAAAAGCTAATTTAAGCGTGGTTCGTCAGTAGCTGTACAAGATGACAATGCTTTGTCGTTTGCTGTTTCTGTGTCAGACAGACACACAGATAGCCAGGCGGTCTCTGTTTTTTCGGTTGAACAATTCAAAAGCAAGGCAACAAGGCCCCTGTGCTTATTTGATGTCGCTAGAAACGAGGACATTATGCACACACACGCTAGCTAAACTTCACAAACCCGGGTAACGACGCACGCCAGCCGTTTGAAAGTGCGACCCGTGGACTGAAGACGGCGCGGGATGAGTGGCAGCTAATTAGCCAGACACTTCTGATGAAGCCCACTTCCAAAGGTGGCTAACCGCAGCTTTAACCCAGGCCTTTGGGAGATGTTAATTGACGTCCGTCTGGCATTCTAACAAGTGAAGTTCAAAGGTAATGGCTCTCCTCCTGTACCTGGACTGAGGAGGCTAATGAGAAAACAGCAGCTGCTGCGACGGCTAGACACTCTGAATGCTAACCCGCTGTTATGGCAGGTATGCCCTCACTGTAATTTCATGACAGGAGGCATAGAAAACCTGAATGGAATTTGGATAGAGGATGGGGGGGAGTAGATAGCTAAAAACAGTGCAGTTTTTTTGGTGCGTGTGTGCACACCGATGGATAGGCTGCACAAATGCATGTGACCGTTAATTCCGCCGTCTTTTAGTCCTGTCAAGTATGTGTGTTTTTTGGGCGGTTTTGTTGGGGGGGGGGGGTGTTCTTCTGAATATTTTCCTTTCTGTCCTGCCATTGTGCCCTGCCTAATCTATGCAGCGAGAACATCAGTAGTTCTTCCTTTACAATTGTGTGTCTGTGAACCCATGGGCAATGCATCTGCAAAAAAAAGCCACAATATATGTGGAACAACAAACACCCTCATAAGCTGTTAATGGCCTAATTATGTTAAGCCAAAGAGAAAAGACCCCCAAAAAACTGCCGCTTGTTGAAGGGTAGCTGGTAAGGTGATGAAATATCAACTTTGTTTGAGAAATAAAACATTACCCAGAACATGATTTAACCCCAATGCTTCCAGTCATTGTTCTTCTTGAGATACAATTTTCCAAAAAGTCTGTAATTGTCAATGTAATTATTTTTCTTTCTTCATGTAGGCTTTGAAGGCACTTAAAACAGAACAAAAATGTTGAAAGCCTTTCAAAAATGAACCTTAACTGCTATGATGATGTCTTCACGGCGTAACATTTAGAGGTCATGACATCTCTTCAGAACGAGTAAAAAGCCCCTGCACATTTTTAGGGAGGGCAATGGAAAATCACCTGGCAGGGGGTCTTCTGGCTGCTTGCTACGCTAAGTGCAATAAGATTGTAACGCAATGTCGGTTTGTCTAGCGTGTGGATTCCTCGCTTTCATCCTCGTTAACTCTCCAGGTATGTTAGACATAGTTAATACCTATAGGACCACTTAGGATGAATATAAACATTGTTTGCATGAGCGCTAATGAGGGAAACATTACGAGTTGTTATCATCATTTTGGTTATCCTAACAGATTAATTATTGAGGAGAAAGGACGGTGAAAATAATGAAGACAGATATGCTTCAAAAAATGGGACTTTCCTTTCAATCTACCTAGGATTTCAGGGCTCCACCCGAGGTCATAGCCAGACTGTCTTTGCCCGGTGTCTGCTTTGTCAAAGCAGTGACTTTCTCAAATTAATTGGCTCGCATGCAAGACAATGCTGAACACACTGGTCTGTGTTTCCCCTTTAGTTTTTTTTTTTTCATTCCACCGCCTAGCATAGCGCGCAACATGTGACGCCGTGCGCTCATACAGCAATTAATTTGTGGATGCATGTGCTAATTGCAGGTCACAAACCGACGCACGCAGGGTTTGCTCAAGGGAGCTAGTCACGCGGGGAGGAAGAGCAAAAAAAGAGTCTTAATGAACGGAGGGGGAGTTGGGGATTGTAGGTGGGAGACTCTCGAATAGGCGAATGGAAATAATGAAGTCACCGCAAGGTTAGGACTGTTTATCTGGACAATGACTAACCTGCAGGCCCCCCTCAATCCCACGGGGAGGTCTGGGGCGGGGGGGATTCTTGCGATCCACAGCTCCATGGTTCACATAAGCCAGGTAATTGGAGGAAATTTATTGTTGGGGTCTTTTTTTTACTGAAGTCAGGGGAAAATGGCGCCGAAATCGTCGCAGCACAGGATGTCCTCCTCGCCATGGATTCAGTGAATGGGCAGGAAGAATCTGAAGGCATATATCGCACAGCTCTTGTAATGACCCAGACAGCTACTGAGCCTTCTGTCGCTCTGTGAGCTAATGAGATGAGCCACTGACTAGACGACGTAGCCTATTGCCAGTGGCCATTCCACTTCATGACATTTGGGAGTTGGGAGCATGTTAGCTAGGTTAGCGTAACAGGCGGACGTGCCTTTCGCTGTTCAGTTTGAATAATACTCCATATTTTCACTCTGGGTTCATTTTGCAGTTGTCAGCACACATGTTTTTTGTTTAGTATTTTATTTTTTTTCTTCCAGGGATTTGAAACTTAGTTGTTTGTTCACAGGCAGCATTTTGTTGCAGCCTCTTGCTTAGCCTAGAACAGATCACATTTGTGGTTCACAAGGTTTATTGCATAACGGATAATATATACAGCTTGTGGCTAGTTTGTACGAGTTTAAATCCCCCAGACTTGTCTCTATCAGATGTACCCGCGTGCGCGGTCCAATCCATATTTCCGGTATGTGATGAGGCCAGCGGTTAACGTCTCTTGGTTCTCCGTTTGTTTGTCTCGTTTGTTTGTGTGACCCTGATCGAATGATGCTCTCCGAGGCTCTCAACGAAATATGCACGCCTTTAACAAATGTCCCCGCCCCCGTCCACGCACACACACACACACACACACACACGCACGCACGCACGCACGCGCGCACACGCACACACACACACACACACCACACACACACGCACACACACACACACACACACACACACACACACACACACACACACACACACAGACACACGCACGCACACACACACACACACACACACACCACACACACACGCACACACACACACACACACACACACACACACACACACACGCACGCACGCACGCACACGCACACACACACACACGCACACACCACACACACACGCACACACCCACTCCCAGC
>OMKI01048991.1:0-11381 GCA_900302315.1 Phycis blennoides
CACGTTCCTTGATGTACTGGTACTGTTGCTGTGGGCTGGACGGCGCGGCGTTCAGCGAGAGAGAGACGGCGGCACACGGGGATTGCGTTGCCCCCCCGCCCCCCCCCCCCCCCCCCCCCCCCCCCCCCCCCCCCCCCCCCCCCACCCCACGGCACGCAGCGTCCTCCTGGCGGGCGGCTGTGTTTCTGTCTGTCTGTCTGTCTGTCTGTCGGGCAGCTGGCCGCGCGCTCAGCTCCCCTCACCTTTGCTGTGGTTGAGGAACTCCTCCGTGAAGATGGGGATGTCAAACACCGGCCTCTCCTTCCCCTCCACGTCCTTCTGGTGGCGGGGACAGACGGAAGGACAGGGAGAGGGAGAGGGAGAGAGAGAGAGAGAGAGAGGGAGAGAGAGAGAGAGGACTTAAAAAGGACGAGGGGGTTTAATGAGGCGGTCTGGTTCAGGTGCTGAGCGGGACTTGAAAGCGTGGTCCCGCCACACGGCCGTTTGGGTCGGTCAGAGCCGAGGGAGGCCAGAGGAAAAAACTGAGCCTCCTGAGAGGCACGTGGAGTCGGGGGCCCGGATGATCACTTGACGGACCGGGGGGGTCTCGACACCTCACCTCCGATGCCCTGCTCTCACAAGGCTGTTGTCAGCGGATGGGGGACTGAAGCCGACCACTGTTCTGAATCAGATCCCCCGTGGCAGTAATGTGTCTGAATCGTACAAATCATGTGTTCTCAACAAAGTGCAATTCAACCGAATGAATGGCTGCTTCTTCACGAGTGAACACTTGAACATATTCATTTTTCAAAAGGCTGTATTTTCCTTCCCGCCTGGCCTCAAAACAAACATTTCAGGGGGGATATTCCCACAGGAATACAAACCCTCCTCAGTTTAAAACATTTCGAAAACCTTTAATTACAACACTTGATCCTGAGCAAACACACCGCCCCAAAGAGGATTAGAGCAACTTCAGAGCTGAAACAATGAGTGCTTCGTTTGTGGTGCGAGACAAATGCGAAGGCAGGAATTTAGAGAACGCACAGAGGGTTCAGAAGGAGGCATTCAATTAAAACACAGTGTGTTTTCCCAGCAAGTTGAATTAATACATCTCGGTTTTGGTCCTAAGAATAGACACGCATTCGGATTGGACTTCGACTTCGTCAAATCAAAGTGTGACTTGAGCGTGCCTACCATGAGCATTCAATACATTACACAGACCTTTGAGACGATACAACCAGAATGACTCGGGGACAGAACGCAGTATTTCAATCTAACGACAACAACAACAACAACAACAACAACAAGCGCAGTCCTAGCAATGCGGTCCTGAAGCTGCAGCCTCCTCTGCCGCACAAACCCAGCGACCCGCAGGGGCGGCGGCGGCGGCCCGTGACCGCGCCGCGTTCACCGCAGCGCGATAACGCGGCGCGAGGTCAGCCGACACGGCTCCCCGGAGAGTTGCACCGGAGTGCTTGCCGAGCGGGCATGGCAGCGGAACAGACACGCTGGTGACAATCAATGACACTCTGAGGGACTCCCCAGGGCCCCTGCCTTACGCTAAGAATGAAGTCGCCGGAGGAGTGGGCGGAGTTGACTCACCTCGTGGTGGTTGTCGTTGGTTACCTGGTGTCCGCCCTCTGAGGGGGAGAGAGAGAGAGACAAGGTATTGGTCAGTGCTATACAGAGATGTTTAGCCATACAGAGATGTGATCGTTTTGGCACCGCGGTGGTGGAACGAGCTCCCTGCCAATGTCAGGACCGCAGAGTCACTCCCCATCTTCCGGAAGAGACTCAAGACCCACTTGTTTCAGAGTTCACCTGAACCCTGCATAACCCTACCCTCATGCACTTATTTGTTGTACGTCTTGGCACTTTAATCACTCTTTGTAATTTGGCACTTTGATTGCTCTTTGTAACTTGGCACCTAGTCAGAGATGTTGTATACTAGCAATGGTTAACCTCGCAATTGAAATGCTTGAAACTTGTTCTGGTGACTTTCTTACTGTGTTAGCAGCAATGAAATGTTTCACCTTCTTATGACAAATGTACACTCTTTGTAAGTCGCTTTGGATAAAAGCGTCTGCTAAATGCCCTAAATGTAAATGTAAATGTAGGGCTGGGGGGGGGGGAATCGTCCTACAAGGATCGCATTAAAGTGTCAGGGATGCTTATAGGATATGATGACAGGAGGCCGCGGCTCTCAATGCTACGTTTGTGGTTGGAAGACCATCTACGGGCCGGTCAGTTCACGAACACCATGACCGCTGGAGGAGCACAGCACAGAGGAGGAAGCTGCCTGATCCTTACGTGTTAAAAATTTTTTAATACACACTTATTCTATTCCATCACTGCAACCACAGCCTCATCAACGCAACAACGGCCCATTCGTAGAAATATAGCAATAATATCTAGTTCATCTCGTTTTATTTCACGACTCTCCAGACCCCACCGGGGAGAGCCGTACCCTCTGCTCACAGGGGTGCGTGTTTATACGTCGTTTTTTTTAATCTTATCTACGTGTTGTTTATTCTTCCTCGACTTGCCCCGTTTATAGTTCTCCAAACGGCCGCGTTAACACCCGATCCACCTCCCGGGATCCACAAAGTCTGATCTCATGCCCCGCTGACGGAGACCCAGCCCTCCCGGTCGGCGGAGCGCATACGCGTCGGTTCACGTTGGCCACCCAGACGGCCGTACGCCTCGCCTTATGGCGGGCCGGTGAACGGGTGGTCCGCGGCACGCCGTCACCGATCGGTCGTTTGGATTCAATGGAGCCGACTAGTATTCATTTCATTTGTGGTTTGGAGCGCTCTACCGCCCCCCCCGGTGTGCACGTTAAACGGCGGCGGCGGCTCCGCGGAGGAGACCCTCCTCTCTGCGCGCGGCGGGACCCCCGAGGAGCGGGCGGCGCTTGAGGGAGGAAGCTGGCGAAAACAGCCCACCTGCCCGGTGCCTCTTGCCCTTCTGCTTCTCCTGCACCTTGCGGGTGAAGTGCTTGTAGGCCTCCGTCTTCTGGTACTTCTCCAGCTCCCGCATGTAGCGCTCCTTGTCCCGCTCCGCCTCCTCCAGGTAGCGCTGTGGAGGAGGAGGAGGAGGAAGAGGACGAGGTAGAGTAGAAGGAGGAGGAGGAAGAGTCGAAGGAGGAGAGGAGAAGGAGGGGGAGTAGAAGGAGGAGGACGAAGAGGATGAGGTAGAGTAGAAGGAGGAGGAGGAAGAGTCGAAGGAGGAGAGGAGGAGTAGAAGGAGGAGGAGGAAGAGTAGAAGGAGGAAGAGGAAGATGAGAAGGAGGAGGAGGAAGAGTAGAAGGATGAAGAGTAGGAGGAGAAGGGAGAGTGGAAGGAAGAGTAGAAGGAAGAGAGGAGGAGGAGAAGAAGGAGAAGGAAGATGAAGAGTAGAAGGAGGAGGAGGGAGAGTGGAAGGAAGAGGAAGAGTAGAAGGAGGAGAGGAGGAGTAGAAGGAGGAGGAGGAAGAGTAGAAGGAGGAAGAGGAAGATGAGAAGGAGGAGGAGGAAGAGTAGAAGGATGAAGAGTAGGAGGAGAAGGGAGAGTGGAAGGAAGAGGAAGAGTAGAAGGAAGAGAGGAGGAGGGGGAGTAGAAGGAGGAGGAAGAGGAGGGAGAGTAGAAGGAGGAAGAGGAAGATGAGAAGGAGGATGAAGAGTAGAAGGAGTAGGAGGGAGAGTAGAAGGAGGAGGAAGAGGATGGAGCACAGGGTGAGGCGAGGCATCGTGTTTTGTGTGACGGAGGATCCTGCTATCTGGAGGTTTCGACAGGGCGGGGGGCGGTGGGAAAAAAAAAAAAAAAAAGAAACGGTCCCTCTTCTTATCCAATAAGAGGGACAAAAGAGAGAAGAATGACTGCGCTCCATCACGAAGCCACGGCGCTTTATTACACTGCCCCCCCCCCCCCCGCCACCACACGCGGCCGACAGCCCAGCCCCATCCATTACTCCTGCAAGGCGGCCGTCGTCAACGTCCGCCGTGCCGCTCTACAGTGTAATTGACAACGTGACACGCGGCATTACGCTTTAAATACAACGTGATCACGAAAGGCGGGGGAATCCTGGAGTATGTGTGGACCGCACTGGGGGGGGGGGGGGCGAATGAGCCCGTTCCAGAAGGGCACCGTAGATACCGGGCCGAGCTGACAATTAGGTCTGCCGCACAGGAGAGGTTTCGACCCGTCGATACATTTACATATAGATTATTCCCCCCCCCCACCCACCCACCCACCCACCCGTCATATCCCGTGCATCTGTAAAAGTGATTATAATGGCCGTGTGAATGGGGATGTTATTCTAAAGGATTTGCATGAAACTCATTGTCCGCCTCCATGAAGGAGCGTCCGTCAGAGGTCTGGCGGCTGTGCGGTGGTTGCCTGCCTGTTGGATGTGGACTTCTCATGAAAGGGGAGCATGACGGGAGCAGCGAGGGGGGCAGCGTTGCCGAGGCTACCGCACAGGGGAGAAACCGGCGTCTGAACAAAAAACACTGGCACTCGAGTAGTAATCGAATCGAAATGCGCCGGCGTCGTGTAAAACGCGCTTAAGCAAATAACTGTGATTACCCCGTGAGGCGGACCACTGACAAAGCACCCACGAGTCGCCGAGGAAAAATAAGCCAAAGCACTGGAGGCGAAGCGAGCGGAACACGAGACCATTAAACGGGAAACATTTGGCCGTCGCACTGCGGGCGACGCAAACGGCTGACAAACGGCGGCAGCCGCGCCTGGATGTCCGGAGGCCGGCCTCGCCAGACACCAGGCCCGGCCCGGACGCCGTGTCGTGGAAAACGACCCGAACACCCGACTGACCCACTGGACCCGACCACCGCCAACACCGCGACCGCGAAAAGGCGAGAGTCAAAAAAACAAACACATTTTTTATTTTTTTACTTTTTAGGGCATTTAGCGGACGCCTTTTGTCCAAAGCGACTTAAAATCAGTGCATTTGCTGGGGTTCCACATGTGGACGGCTGGAGGTGGCGGGCCGGGCCGCCGACCCTCCGGTGAGCGGGCGACCCGCCGCTCTACCCACTGAGCTGCCGCCGGCGGATAAATAAAACATCCAACGTGCCCGCCCGCCCCCCCCTTCGTCCCTGCACGACTGCACCCCAGTCTGACCTGCTTGTCCTCCGGGGGCAGCTTGCTCCACTCGTTGCCCAGCATGCGGGTGATCTCGGGGAAGGGCACGTCGGGGCGCTCGGCGCGGAGCTGCTCCCGCCGGTCGTTCATGAAGCGCACGTAGCCGGTGAGCGGCGCCTTGGGGGCGTTGCTGTCCTTCAGCGGCTTCTTCCTCTTGCCTTTGGTCCAGCTGCCCCGCCGGGGCTTCTGCAGCAGGGGGGGGGGGGTGGGAGGAAGAGGATGGTCTCAGGGGAAGCTAGGCAGGAGAGTGAGAGTAGAGCTGGGCGCATACCTGCGGCAGAGCTGGGCCTAGCTGCAGCAGAGCTGGGGATACCTGCAGCAACGCTGGGGATACCTGCAGCAAAGCTGGGGATACCTGCAGCAAAGCTGGGGATACCTGCAGCAAAGCTGGGGATACCTGCAGCAAAGCTGGGGATACCTGCAGCAAAGCTGGGGATACCTGCAGCAAAGCTGGGGATACCTGCAGCAAAGCTGGGGATACCTGCAGCAAAGCTGGGGATACCTGCAGCAAAGCTGGGGATACCTGCAGCAAAGCTGGGGATACCTGCAGCAAAGCTGGGCATACCTACAGCAAAGCTGGGGATACCTGCAGCAAAGCTGGGAATACCTGCAGCTAAGTTAGGGATACCTGCAGCAAAGCAGGGCATACGTACAACAACGCTGTGGATACCTGCAGCAGAGCTGGGGATACCTGCAGGAGAGCTGGGCGTAGCTACGGCAAAGCTGGGAATACCTGCATTATGTTTATATACTGTACAGGCATCTTGGTTTGACGCATGAGACTACGGTTGGGCTCTGAAGGTATTTCTGTGTATTTTTTTGTAGTTTTATTCTTGTTGTTGTCTCTTTTAAAAAAAAGGCTACAATGGCCCTACGTTCTGCCGTGGCACCATCATGAGCCATCTGGGATACAGACCTCATTGACATTCTGATTACAGGCGATATTATGGCCATGAGAGCAATGAGAACATTTGAATTCTTCAATACTTTATTGCTGCAATTTCGCCCCGCTATCTGTCATAAAAGACATCGCCTGATCGGTCCAAAAGTGCTTTGGACATGAGTATGCTCTTGTTCAGGTACCTGGGGAATCAGCTGCTTCCGGGTCAAACAAATGCTGTCACCTTTTGGTGCAGGCGCATAATAAACACACCGCCCATGAGACGATTGAAGTCTTCATGGCAAATACTTACTCTAATTTATGCTTTGGGAAGAAATGAAATTGCCTAATTCACACTCGGGTGTTTGCATGGCAATTCAAATAAGCCTGATTAAGAATCAGATCTGTTGGCTGATTTCTGTGCATGTAAACACACCGAGTCTGCTCGTTTGACAAAACACTTCTAGGACAGCAAGCGCCCCCCCCCCCCCCCCGCTGTTCATTCCAACATCAAATCCCATAATGCATTCTGATGTTCATCGTCCTGGGAGTTCATCCCTCACCTCCTCTCCATTTCTCTGGCTGCTGTTGTCTGTGGTGGCTCCCGGTGAGCCTGTCTGCTCGTCCATGACTCCTCGGCCGACAGAGCGGGCCTGCATGCAACAGACGACAACATATCACGGTTAGCATAGGAGACCTGCGCCCTCAGCATGCGCCGCGGGGTTTCACGTTTGGTGTTATTATCTTCAGCATCGACAGCGGCGGGACTCTGAGCAAAGTGTGGCCAACATGGACCGACAGTGGGTTAGGTGTGAAACGGCGAGTGACAGACAGAGAGAGAGAGAGAGAGAGAGAGAGAGAGAGAGAGAGAGAGAGATGAAGTGTGGGGAGAACAGAGATGCCACAGGGCCTGGATGCTGCTCAGATCAGCAGAATACAGAGCAGAATGCATTCTGTATTCAGATGGCCTCGACCCTTCCATTCTCATCCAACCGAACTACGTTGCCAAGTCAATGATTTCTCTGATGGGAATGCACAGCCATGGGAAATATATAGAGAGAGAAAAAAAATTAAATCCCCCACCCTCCTTAGTTAATCCAAAGAGTTGGCATTAAAACCAAGCTTTCAAGATCTTTTATTGTTGTGCAAATATGTGGCATATCCACAGAAGAAAACACTCTGTCAGCAAAGTCTCTTTACTTACTGCCAATGACTCCCTCACTCTGTTTGAACGTTTTGCTTTGCAATTTGGCAACAATTGGGGCTGGGGGACAGCACAAAACTGCACAGAGAGAACCAACTGACCGTGTACAAGTCTAGTAGAGTCATAGCTCTCATGGTTACGACCACCCAACTCGTGGCAACCTGTGCTTGACATAGGAAAAGGACCACTGTGGTTGTCCCTCTCATCTCCTCCAAAGACAGGGGAAGCGCTGCAGCGTTAATGTCTCTATGCGGCTTATGTGAAAGGCAGAAAAATACACAATAAACTCGAATATTTCAGTATATTTAAAGCACAGGATAACCCTTTCAAGCCTCAAAAAGCATACAAATAACGTTGTGTTGCAGTGCCCCCCGGTGGTTTAAAAGCCTATTTTACGCCAGTGTGAATTATCAAACGATCGGATGATATCGGCAATAGGCATTCTCGTCCAAGCAATTAGTGCATGCTCTTTAATCATGTTGATTGACCTGCTATTGATAACAACACACACACAAATTAAGGATCAGTTCATGCAATGTTTGATTGATCATCAGATTGGTCGAAATCAGTCCTCGATGTCTAGATCTATAAATACGTCCCTAGTAAATGTTGTTGTTTTTTTAACACTACAATGCAATAAATGGTTGAACAGTTAACCTTGCATGACATGCAGTGGACTTGACTGAATAATGTCACCCATCAGCTGCTGTCTGCAGCCACGAAGCACCACTGATGACATGGATGAGCCTGATCAGCATCACAGGCTCCGTCCCATGTACAGTGACTGGTTTGACCAACGTGTGACCAAGCTGTCGTTTATAAAGTCTATATGTATAACGTCTATAAGTCGTATAGACGTCCTTATCCCTCTGATGTTTAATGATCCCGTGTTTTAACGGTGGGTTCATTAAACGAGCCGACTGGCTTTGACTCCTATACATCATTTAGTT
This sequence comes from Phycis blennoides, assembly GCA_900302315.1. Lineage (NCBI taxonomy): Eukaryota > Metazoa > Chordata > Actinopteri > Gadiformes > Phycidae > Phycis > Phycis blennoides. The sequence goes on from OMKI01048991.1 coordinate 8,155, forward strand.
GTAAACAGCCGATGTAAAGTGGGATTTGTGTCCATTTAGATCCTACTCAAAACGACCGTTATAGTCATACCTAAAGGTATCCGACACTTTGGTAGACGTAAATAAAATAAAAACCAGAGACAGAAGCGTTATGACGGCGATCTGTTAGTCGGGATTAACGATGTAGCGGGCTGTTAGCATGTTAGCTTGCACCACGTCCAGTGCTCCATTCTACGTCTTTTATAGGCTACATGGTTTCGGTGAATTGAGTTTAAACACTGCATTATCATACATTCACATTCAACTTAAATATTCGATCGAGTTGTGCCAACAACGGACCTTTTAAGACGCGATGCTTGGCGGTGGAGAGGTGTACCGGGATGCTAACTTCTGAAGCTTGTTTGCTATCAAAACAATGCGCTGCGTTCCTGTAGAATCTCACCGGATAGAACAGCGATGTGTGAGGTTGGTTCTCGGTCGATTGAGTGTTTTTGGTCCTTCAATGTATTTTTGTTGAGATTATTCCGTTTATAACTCGTTCATCGGGAGTATTAAACTCCCCCTCAACATTTATTATCTATTTGTTTTTAGTAATGGTTTGTTTTTGAGTTGTGACAATACGAGGTATGCATTCAGTGGTAAACCGATGTGCTGAATGTGTGCATAGTGTTAGATCCAGGGGGCATTTAAAGAAAACCAATACTTCAATATTTTGAAGACAGTATCTTCAAATGAATCGGGGATTTGTGTCAGCAGTATCACATTTAGTGAAGCCGTTAAATAATTTGCCAATAGAGCATTCTTTTCTATCTGCTCTATTTCTATGTCCGTTTCTTCTTCGACGGAAAAATATATGTTGTTTATGTGTTGCTTCTCTCTGCAGTTCGCAATAGACATTACATGGTTTTACAATACGTTAGTCTGATTCTGACCAGGCTCATAAGATTGTGTTATTGTTTTTTTTTTTTACAATGTTTTAAAATTCCATTGAAATATTGATTCTTTGCCCAAAGTCCTAAAAACATACACTTTTGCTCGAAAATGTAATACTTAAAGAGAGTCTAAAAAATTAAATATCTCAACATATGGCACAGATGGGCCCAATACAATACAACACAATACTACAATACAATACACAATACATTGGAAAACGTATTGTGAAAGAGTCCTGAGGCTCTTTCAGTCCGGGGAGCTTCTCTGTTTAAATATAGGTTGATGATTGGAAGATATTAAATCTGTTGGACTTGCATGGCCCAAGAGCTTGAGAGCTCAAAGCCACGTCTAGCCATCTCTGCTAATGATCATTTAAAAGCTCACGTGCCCACACCCTGTCTCCATCACATTATCAACCATGCGGAGAGCTCCCTAACAGCCCCTGAAGGACATCAAAACAAACCCTTGGCTTGCCTCTGAATCCCAGAGCAACGCCTGCTCAGGCACATGTCAAAAAGAGGCCACTCTAACCTTCAGCAATCTGCGGGCCTATTATTATTTGACTGATTCAACCGATACTTTCTGACATTTGCATGCGTCTCATTGGTAATAAGATGGACCTTAGTGCTTCACATGTGGAGTCTAAAAAGTTATTGTTAGGACTCTGACAAATAGAGCACTTCAATAATCTATGTCAAGATGGAATAAACACATGGATTTTGGCAATGTTTACGATGAGAACAGGCTGTTTAGGGAGGAGTATTCATGTGTTGAAAGTGAGCCTACAGGGTAGAAAATCACGCCAAGAGCTGTAACAGAGGGACTGGATGGCAGAGGCTGTTCATTTGGAATGCCGTATTTTCCATCTGTAAATAACTTAAGCAATAGAATGACTTGCAGCAGACTTGAGCAAGCTTGAGTCCGCGCATTGGATTTGGGATTCGTTACGTTGTTGCGATATACACAGTTATGTACAATTGGATGCCATCAGCATAACGGGGGAAGATGAATACCAAACAGTTCAGATGAACCATGGAGCCACGCAGAAGGCAAGAGCCATATGGACAAGACCAAGGACCGGTGCACAGAAATAAATACACCTTGAGGCCCTGACGAGGTGAAGAGAGGACCTTTCGGTCTTTATCGATCATTCTCAGTATTCTTTAGATATGGGAAGGAAATGTGTTCTCTGCATTTGACCCATCCTATGGTACATAGGAGCAGTGGGCTGTGCTATGTTCAGCACCCGGGGAGCAAGTTGGGGTTCAGTGTCTTGACATGCGGACAGTGGGGAGGAGGAGGAGGGGGGGATCGAGGGGATCGAACCGCCGACCCTACGGTGAGCGGACGACCCGCTCTGTCCACCCGCTCTACCCACGGAGCTACTGGCCGCCCCACACCAAACCGGCCGACTGCTGGGCTCTCACCGGCGGCCTCCGTGGACGAAAAAAAGCAGACGAGAGCCCGACCCGCGACCCGCGCCCCGCGGTGCGCAGGGACACGCAGAGAAGGAAACGAGACGCTACGGACGCTCACCGACGGCCCGCCGTGGCGTGACGGGCCGGGCCGTGAGCACGGCCTCGACGACTAAGATATAAAGACTCGGTCAGCGACGGAGTGCAGTGAACCGCACCAAACGTGAAACCTTTGAACGAAAAGAATTGATGCATCGGTTGTAATGGACATCTCGGCCACACGGATTACACACAGCTTCCGTGCACCCTTAAAATAAATACGGAGTATAAAAATATAAAATTTTTACTTTTGTATTTTTTAAATCCGTATTTTTAACAGCACTGTAAGACAAATTTCCCTCGGGACAATAAAGTCTATCTTATCTTATCTTAAATAAAAAAGCAACAACAACAACAACAACAACAACAACAACAACAACAAAACAACGACAAATTGTAACATTTTCCCTAATTCGTCTCCACAGCGGCGCCTGACACGCGACACCAACAGACAGGCCCATAATCAGAGGGGGGGGGACAGACAGACGGTTCGGTCGCCGTCCTCAGTCTATCACGTCGAAGACTCATCGCGATCCATCACTTATTACTTATGCTCGCGCCGCGCCAGGGAAACAGGAAGACTGGGCCGGGCAGGCTGGTTGGAAGCATCCGCGTGGTTCTGTGGTGCCGGGTGGGTGGGTGAGCTCCAGGGAGCTTGTTAGTGCTGACTGCCTGCTCTGTCTGATGGATCGGATGGGAAAAGCTCGTCTGAAGGGATGGACCGCGCCGGGCTGAAGAGAGGGTGGGCTCTGGTGCCGGCGGGTTCTGGTGCTTCTCGCTGGCATTATTGAAACGAAAGGG
>OMKI01049083.1:4216-15390 GCA_900302315.1 Phycis blennoides
TGCACGTGTTTTGAAACTTTGAAAGGTAGACTTGTAAAAATGTAAATGTAAATGTAAATGTAAATGTAAATGTAAATGTGAAATGTAAATGTTAAAAGTCCCTTACTGAAAAGGCAAAAAACCAAACAAACTTATGAGTCTCGTATGTTGAATAGCTTGTAGCCAGTAGGCCTACTTTATGCCACAAGGCTTCTCCCTTGTGCACTCTGGTGAGTCAAGAAGATACACACAAGGAAGGTATCTTGTTACCATGTAGCACGCCACAGACTTGTAAAATGTAGACTCCCTCACAATCCACACACTATGGCAGGTGGCATGAAGGACTGACCCATACCTTGCCCTGTACAATTAAATGGTGCACAGTGCGCAGCAAAAAGCTGTCCACACTGTAACAGCCATTCACTGCACCAGTGACTGTTGGGGTGAGGGTCTGTGTATGGCTGCCCGCCCACTCTGCATACTTGAACTACCAACAGGCAGCAGGGAGCGAACGGCATTCTGGACCCTTGGTTTGCTGTTAAGGTCAAAGAGTGTAAGTATAGGTCAGGCTATGATTAGCTGCAGCCGCATCACGACGGTCTTCTGTGCTGTGCAGGACTCGTCTGTACTGCGGCACATGAGCCACCCAGAGCCACCCCATCATTATGAATACATTCTAATATATACTAGTATAGCGCCGCGCGTGTGTGTGCATGTGTGTGCGTGTGTGTGAGTGCATTTGTTTTAACTGCATTACGCAACACTGAACTGCACTATATATACACAACACATATACAATGTATATGCACAAGTGTGAGACAAGTCTTGAACAATATGTCTTTCTGTTCAGAGTTTCAAAGTTTGGGGATTTGTGATTATGGCAGCCAGTCAATTCAATGGAATAATGGAACAATACTGACCTCTAGCGGCTAGATGGAGACAAGATCACACCTTGTGTTTGGAAATCCACTTTGTTATGTATGACATTTATATTATGATTATATAAAATATAATGTAAATATATGTATATGCGTATATATATGACATTATGTATGACAGATTTTATTTATGTGGGATCACTGTTTGTACAGATTATTCATATTTATATTTTACTCATATTTGGTTATACACACACACATAGCCTACTGCTCATCAGCAGTAATCAGAGGGAAGAGGGACAGGGAACTCAGCTAACAATTTTAGGTAATATACGTAAGCACCAGCCGAGCGTTTGTGTTCTGGATGAACATTAGATTACCGCTGCAAAACTGAGTGACAGCGGGGTTGAAAAAACCCTTAAGCTTTTCGTTTTGAAGCCTTGACGTTCCGTCGGAAACGCAGCACGGACAGGTAATGAGTTTACACCGAGGTGTTTTGGAGGTACTTCCGCACACTCTGGGACTGCCAGATAAGCTGTTCTGCTGCAGGTTAGAGCACTTCTTTTCAGCTCTGGGGAACCGTCCTACTGCGGTCAGATACATTCATAACCAAGGCGCGGGTAAGCATTTAAGTGGAAGCAAGGATGGAGAGGAAGGAAAGGAAAGGGAATTAAAGAAAGCTCGAAGAGGAAAGATTCCTAAAGCTACATTGGGTGCCATCTGTGTGATGTTAAAGACATTCAATATATATGTTTGTATTGACCATTTGTAGATGTCAAATGTGTTTAATCATGCAAATAAAAATGAACAATACAAATCAACTCTGGAAAGTATAAAAAGAATGCATTACAGAAGTCATAATAACATCAAATACCAGATTCAGTTACGAATTACAAACTATCCTTGGCCTATATCCTTCAACAATTACTCAACACTTCCAGACAGTCAAACAATAATTTGGAGTTTGAAAATACACGTGGTAGGGTACAGATTAATGACACACAATCAAATATCAAAGTAACAGTTTGATGTAAACGTAGCATGATTTATGATTTAGTTTTATTCATTTTCACAGACAAAGTAGGAATAACAGCAGCCTCTTTAAACCGGCGGTGTATGTGTAACGCACTGGCTCTATGCTAGATGAATTCACATTAGCAAATACTATGTGCTTTGCACTCACATAAATACCATTTAATGCAATGCCTATTTCAATGCATTTGGGTGTTTTTGTTTGTTTTTGTTTTGTTTTTTTCAATGGTCACAGATCACGTGGCGGTGTCATCAGTCTTTTCCCCTTGGCGGATGTCCACTAACAGCCCAGTCCGCTCAGGGAACCGATCCGGTCCAGTTTCAGACCGAAGCATCCCCGATTCCATCCCCTCCGTGACCTGTCCGGCTCCGCTCGCTTCTGATTGGCCAGAGCCCCCTTTAAGAGGCGGAGCCAGGGCGTCTCGGCGGCCAGTGGGTCGGCGGCCCATTTGGGGTTCTCTGCCCCTTTGGCCCCGGCGGCGGTCTCCTCTGGCCGGCTCCGCAGCAGGTTCTCCAGATCGTCCAAGGTCAGCAGGTCGTTGTAGCGGTCGAGAAACTGCTCCATGAACTACAACCGGGGGGGAAAAAAAGAAAAAAAAGATAAGTGAAAATGTCATTGAAAGGCACGCCGGGTAAAATCAACAGGTAACTCAATCAGGGATACATTTCATTATTCCATCCATTACTGCTTCTACTTAACTCCCCCCCCAACCCACCCACCCACACACACACCATCTCTAGTCTCCACTTCTTTCCATCCCCTCCTCCCCTCTCTCTCTGTACCTGTGTGGCGTCGGAGGGCGGCTGCAGGGCGCGTGCCTCTGTGTTCCCCAGCGGTGCCAGGACCAGCAGAGCGGCGTACAGCAGCGCAGGGTACAGCATGGCAGCAGCGGCGGTGAAGCAAGAGCGAGTGACTAGAGGGAGGCGAGAGAGGTGACAAGTGCCCGGACGCGACCTCACGCACACTGGCTGCACTCATACCCGTGGTGGTGGTGGTGGTGGTGGTGGTGGTGTTGGCGGGGGTGGAGGGGAATGAATACAAATGGATGTTATGATGGAACAGCGTGACAAACGTGATGTAATGTGATTTAGGACAGGGAAGTATAAAATTGAGAATAAAAAAAACACACAAAAAAAAGCAAATGCACATCAATAGGCCTGCATAATTTTTAACATCTTTTTTACATGTCCAAAAGCATGTTAACTTTAGAATTTAAATACAATATAAAAAAGATTCAAATGGGATTTCTTTTGGCTTCCATGCTTATAAAATAGGAGATTTACACCACTGCAAAACATCATTTTGCAAACATCATTTTCATTATATTAAAGATGTTACAATTAAGTTTCAGTCCCTTAATTGACACAACTTAATGTACACGGCTACATCGTGGACATGCAGGTCCATCGAAAAGACAAAGTAACACAGTCCACTCACCTCAATTCGGTTCCAGTTAAGTTGCGGCGTCTCTTGTTGCGGTCATAAGCTCCTCTCCATCCTCCGTTCCCTCGGCGTCTCTTCCTCCCTGCACTTGTTGGCACCTGTTAAAGGCTTAAAGCATCACTATCTAGCCCGCCTGGCCCCGCCTCCCACACACCCACCCATCACACACCCCCTCCCTCCCTTCCACCCACCCACCGCACCATGGAATTGAAAGGATGGATTTTGTCTTGCGTCTTTGTTCCCTTGGCAGCGATTGGATGCTCATATCGTTTGGGATTCTGCAGAGGTACAGTTGTGCCAGAGTACCCCCCCGCCCCCCCCCACATTCCCAATACTTTTTTTTTTTTTAAACAGGAATGATGTCATAGCCCTGAGAGGCACCTTTATATGATCAAGGTGACCAGAGCGACATGACTTCCACACATCCCAAGATGGATGCCAAACCCATACCGTCACCGCGTGGCCACTTGCAATTCACTGTTGGAAAGAGACATGGGTTTCTTGGGACCACCTTGGAATACTGATCGCAAACGCAAGGAGTGACGTGCGAGCCGCTCATACCCTCCTGCTCCACCAGTGAATTCATGTAAATTTCGATATTGTATTTCTGGTGTGCTTTTTATTCCTTCCCCTGAAGACTTCCCCCCCCCCACCCCCCTGTGTGGTTGTCCCTCTTTTGTCTATATGGTCTTTCATTGTGGGTTGACCTCTCTCCTCTGCTGAGTAAGTTACAGTCTGTCGGTGCCATCTGCTCCCCCGTACCCCCCCTACGGTCTTCACTGCCAGGGCACTGGTGGGCAACACGCAGTATACAGGATTCCTCCCCAGCTCAGCACGCACACGTCACACCTTTTGCTTTATTTACATTTATGTCAAATAATGACAGTGGAACATTTGGGCCTTTGTGTAAATGGAAAAGTCAAAAAGGTCAAATTTCACACTAGAACTTTTGGGCTAAAAGTTGTGTACAAACAGTAAAGGCTTAATGTGCAGCATGGATTAGTTAAATACACTCAAGCACTGATGGAAAACATGGCAAGGAAATACACCACCCAACGTAAATATCAGGTATTCCCTAAATATTGATCCCCTGAAAATGTTAAATTATTCACTTGTTGAACACTTAAAAAAATAAATAAAATAAAATTGTTCAATGAAGCCAGACAAGTTGCTGCATTTGATATCTGCATAAAATACGAGGCAAAAACGACACAATAGTGTTCACCCCTCATCTTTTAGGAGGCGAATGTGTGGGAGTGGGCGAGAGATTAGTAAGAGGGTGGTGGTGGGTTGCTGCACATGTGATGTCATCACAGTGAGCGGAGAACTGAGGGAGGAAAGCAGGCAGTGGAGAAGAGAATAGTGAGGGAGGGGGTGAAACGCCCAGGTGGTGGTGGTGAGGGGTGTTAACAAAAGAAAACTAATTACAGAGTGGAGCGGAGGGCAGCAAACAACATGCAAGACTCAGACAGACGGATGGAGAACCAACCACCACGCAACCGCGAGCAGAGCTCAGGGCAGGACGGAAACAATGCAGTGGAAAATGAGCCATGAATAAAAAAAATAAAATAAAGAAATGTCATACAAGCATGAGAACAAGGGAAAGACTAAATAAATAAAGAAATAAGTCAAATAAAAGAGCGATGGGGAACACACACTGGGCCAGCTGTGACGGCCTATAAACCCACCACTGTCCAAGCACTTCAGAATGGAAGTTCAGTGCTCCTGGTAATGAGAGCATAAATCTGCTCCCAGTGACCTACAGGCGGCGTCCATCACATGCAGGGAACACTGGAGGCTGCGGGAGCCAGCAGACGCAGTGGTGGGGCTCCGGAGAACCGCCGTTTATTTTAGAAAAAGTTACGTTGTCATACAACAATGCTCACAAATAGGTTGGGACACACAAAATGTACTCGAGTAAAAGCATGCAAGTATACAATAAAAGAATAAGACATTTTAAAAAAAGCTAAAATTCATTAGACAAAGTCGTCCGTTCTGAAGAACCGACGAAACTAAAAACGACGGAAGGATTAATGTCGGAGGCGCGTCCTCCGTGTCGCGCGGGCGATGGGCGTGGTCACTCTGGGGGTCTCGCACTCCGCCATGACGGCATCTGGTGGGACACGGGGTCCATCGTTAGTAGTACTTTGAACAACCACAACGGGTCAAGAGCTGCACGGGAACACGCTGGGCCCCGTGGCTTTAGTGGCGACACACACACAAGCCAGCCAAAGATAGCCTGCACTTAAGCAGCACCTACCTGAGCAGGACATTGGCCTAAGACCAAAGATACACTTTCATTATATCAATTAAATCGGGCAATTTACTGAAAAAAAAACATTCTTAAGCCATTTAGGGATTATCCTTTGAGGAAACAATTTTCTCAGAAAAAAAGAAAAAAAAGATTTGGCGCTTAAGCTAGGCAAATATCCCTCACCCTCTTCATCCTCCTCATCACTGCTGAAGGTGATGACGGGCTTCTTGGATTTGCGGCTGGTCTTGGGCGTCACAAAGCTGTCGTCAAGGCGATTCAGAGCCGCCGCCTTGGACTGACCTGTGAGGACCAGAGGAACCAGAACATTCAGTGGAAGGCTGGGGAAAACGTCATGCTTCCTGCAGTCGGCAGGATTATAGAGCAGGCGCAAGGGTGGTCCGCCTCTCCGGCCGGAAGGTACCGGGGGTCGATCCCCCGGTGCGCGCCGGCCAGAGCAAGACGCCACGAGACTCTAGTGACCGGGATCTGAATCAAGCGAGTGAAGCTAAAGTGGCTGAACAGTATTGAACATGTCAGGGGGTTCCCCTCCTGAGAACCGCGCCGGTGGGACTCGCCTCTCTTGGGCCGGCCGCGCCCCTGGGCGGGCTGCGGGGTTTCGGCCACCCTCTTCTCCGTGGAGCCGCCCTCCTCCTCCGTCTCGGGGCTCTCCACGTTCTCCAGCCCCCGGGTGTGGACGGCCGTCAGCCTCTTCTCAAACTCCTCCACCTGGGCCTTCAGTGTGAGGGAACAACCAGCAGGGTCTTCATTTCAATGCAATGGTCTTTGAAAGAAATACAAATGTCAAAATGAGGAGGTCGGTGTCTTTTTTTTTTTTTACATTACATGGTCATTGTGGACATGGACATGCTTGAGAAAAGGTCCTCACCTCACGCAAATCGACAAAAACGGATACCATAGACATTAGAATACAAATACTGAAGTAGCAAAAAGCTTACATATGAAATACAATATTGAAATATTAATCAAGTCAAGGTTGACATTAAGCAGTAGTGAAATGTCTTTAAATTGACAGTTGTTAAACGCTCTAAAACAGCCACATTTGCTGATCAAAGCTTTTCTCAGGATTGACTGGATGTGGAGGTCTGGTACGGAGTGACAAGAAGTACAGAAATAATCCTGCCTCCAGAGCCAGAGCATCACACACATTTTATAGTACATTTTGCTATATTTTTGACCGCGTGTCCTCCGTACACCGTACGTAGGGCCCTCATCCACCTACGCTACGATCAAACCATGGGCGTAGCTTACGGTGCATGAGGTGGAGACCAGTGCTATATTAAAACCTGCGGTACAGGGTGGGCAATGTGGGCGCAGCGGCACCTTGAGCTGGGGCTTGGCCCCGCGGCGGAGCCTGGCGGTGATGGAGAGCAGGGGCTGGTAGACGCCGGGCTCCGTCAGCTTGTCGCTGTAACACTCCCAGCACTCCTGCAGCCTCTTGAGGCCTCGCTCGCACATGGACAGCAGGGACAGCGACATGGCCAGGTCGCACCACTGGCGCTCCGTCCTGGGGGGGGTCAGAGGTCAGGCTAGAGCAAGGGGACCGTACAGGCCGAGGTCAAACCATGATAGATTTAAGACTGACTTTAAAAATAAATAAAAAAGGCAGGGGCCGTTATTTATGGAGAGTGCTCTGACCTGGCATTTGGGACAAATCTCATTATGGGAGGAAAACGCATGCATGTCTTGATTCACTTTGCTATTGCGTAATATGAAATGTCCTTTCTATGGGAGCGTATGGATTGATGATTCAGAGCAGGGGAGACGGCGCAAGGCCGTTTGCAGCGTCCGGTGTGGAAGGAGCGCCGGCCAAGACGAACCGTGGGGGACCGGAGAGCAGAGAAGCTGAGCGCAGACAACAGACGTTGTACGCTGTACCAGTTCAAAGTGGTGCTGCAGCGTCTGTTGTCTTTGGTACAACTGGTACAGTTCAAAGTGGTGCTGCAGCGTCTGTTGTCTTTGGTACAACTGGTACAGTTCAAAGTGGTGCTGCAGCGTCTGTTGTCTTTGGTACAACTGGTACAGTTCAAAGTGGTGCTGCAGCGTCTGTTGTCTTTGGTACAACTGGTACAGTTCAAAGTGGTACAGAGTCCCACGCGCCGCGCACTCCGGCAAACACATGGACGACGAGTACCATAGAGGAGACGGGCCATCAGACGGCAGGCCGGCAACACATACACCGGTACGGTCCGTACTCACTTGGCCGTTCTGAAGCGCTGACACAACTTCTCCACCAGCGACTCGGTCTGCCTCTCTTTAGTGATGTACGAGAACAGCTGCCTGCAGACAAGAGCACACACGCAAATATCAACATGACAAAACTAATTCCCACGGAATAGACAAACATTTGTTTATTTTGGTTGGTGCAAAACTGTAAAAACAATTCTGAAAAGGAAAAAGAAAAAAAAGAAAACTAAACTAAAAACCAAAACTACCCGTCTCAGCAGGGTAGATAATGGAAGAGGATGAAGACAATGAGCCCGACAGCAGGATGTGGAGGAACCTACTTCATGATAACATTGAAGTCCTCTGCACTCATGCCCCTCTCTGGGTCCGACAGCCGGCTGATGATGTCTGGCAGCAGGTTGTAGATGGCGTTGTCCTGTGCAGCGTGGGCAAAAGAGAGGGGAACAGCTGAAGGCATGGGGGTTACTCCATACCCCCTGATGGGTGGGAGTGGGTGGTGCGAGAGGGCGCACCATCAGCTCACCTTGGAGGCCAGCTCGTTGAAGAAGTTGAGGGCCAGGCTGGCGATGTGCGGCTGGGGGTCGATGAGGAGCACCGCCACCTCGCCCACCTGACCTTTGACCTTGAGGACGTCCTTCAGCACCAGCTGCGTGAGGACCGTCACGGCCGTCTGCCTGACCGACGGCACATCGTCACTTAACCTGGGGGGAGACGGGGAGGGGGGAACGGAACGACGGAGACACAGGTTAGCCGCTAACCAGCGCTATGTAATCCTACGCCTCTAGTAATGCTTTTTCTTTATGTATATTATCGGGATTCCCTCCGTGGTATGGGATGGAATGGTAATTTGTTCAGGGAATGGCGGACGGCATTTGGAGACAGATATAGCGTCACCAGAGCCCGGGAACCACAACACAAAGGGAAAGTAATTAGCGCCTTGTGTTACAGGGCAGGACTCCGGGCAGAGGATCACACGTTCAGTCACCGACTGCGGCTGGGGGGGAGGGGAGGGGAGCGGGGTGGCTATTGGCATCATTTGAAGCTGTAGTTACATAGCGCCTCATGCTAATGCTGGGGGCTTAGGGCAACAATATGGAGAAGTTATTCATTCTCCCCCTTATCAGGAGGCTCCAGGACGTAGCAGTTTCAGAAGACTGAACATGGTGGCTGGGTGTTTCTGAATGTGTGGGAACAATTAGAGGAAACCACGGGCTGGAGAAACACTGCCAGGCTAATGGCGGCGTAGAATGTTTCATGTGCTTGAAAAACCTCAAAGTGAGAACAAGCAAGTGATAAGAAATACACCCACACGTAAAACAAAGTGGACAACTCATTTTGATTTTGCTTGGCCAAGCTGTCGATGCCACTACTACGTGAATAGAAAATATATATATAATTAGTTTTTTTTTAAAACAATAACTCCCATTTCTACTATGTAAAAAGGCTGGCGGGACCTTTGACTTCAGCTGAAATTATCCCTTCTTCCAATCCATAATTTCAACCGTCAGCCCACTGGATGGGACCATGGGGTCCCAACACACCGGCAATTATGCTGCTGGGCGTCTCAAACGGTCCATCTACGGCCACACGTGGTGCCGCTGCCTAGTTCAGGGGGGGGGGGGGGGGGGGGGGGGGGGGGGGGGGGGGGGGGGGGACACGGGAGGGATGGGAGAGAGGGTTGTGGCCCCACTCAAAGCTGGAATCTACTGGACAGTTGCCATGGCAACGTCCACAGGAGGTGGTGTGGGTCAGTATTTGAGAGTGAGGTGGCAGCATTTGCAAACACAGAATCCTCTCAAAGTTTGCTTCCCATTTAAGAGTTTGACGGGAGGGAGGGGTGTGCTGAGGGGACACTCGATGTGCTGAGGAGGAGGAGGAGGAGGAGGTGTTCAGCGTCTCCAGAAAAGCAGAGGGATCCCGCATCCACACAAATGAAGAGGGAGAGGGGAACATCATTTCCTACACGCCCACTAGCCGGGCTGGTAGCCCTTTAATTGCCGAAGAGCGACGGCGAGGGAGCTCTGGGTATGCGGCATCTGATCGATCGCATCAGTAAAGATCTTTGTTTCCAATCCATCAAACTGGATATGACTGCGTTTGGGTCCTACAAGACCTCCTTGAGGAGGGACTCATCTGCGTGGCTGAACACCACCACAAAGTGTTCCTCTCATTAAGCCCTCTACTGAACAGCGGTGTGTAAGCGAAGGTCTGCGCGGCCGCGCTGTGTGTCGCCCATCCACGGGGGTGGGGCGTCGGTGCCGGCCGTTACCTGGCATAGAGGTTCTGGTTCCAGGGCTCCAGGATGTTGGGGAAGCGGACGATGAGGTCGCCCAGGGCGATGATGGCGTTGGCGCGGACCACGGGCAGCGGCGAGCGCTCCAGCACGGTGAACAGCAGGCGCGCGTGTGCGTCACACACCGCCGGACTGACGGGGACGAGAGGGGGGAAACCACGATCCGTGTGAGGCAGTGAGAGGGCTTACTGCCGTTAAGACAGGTGTCACATGAGGCTCTATAAAAAGTACATTGTCAGCAGGTAAGAAGTAGAATGGACATTTAAAAAAAATAAAAATAAAAAAAAGGCACAACGCCACATGAACCGATGCATTGCTAGAAAGCCAGGCAGGCCTTCTTCCCCAGCATATGGCTCTCACTTCTAGGAATAATTTAAAAGAGAAAGGATCCCTGTGAAATCGGTTTGCCAAAGCCTCTTCTCGTGTCTCAGTGTGTGTGTGTGTGTGTATGAATTCTGCATCCCGGCAGTAATTTCAGAAAACACACCTGAAGCCTTCAGATAATTCAGGAGGCAGAACAAGTCAACAGGAAGTGCTTGTACCTGATCATCATGAACTGGGAGAGGGCGAGGCAGGCAGTGGTGCTGAGCTGGGGGTGCGTGTATCGCCCAGGAGAGCTGCACACCTTCACCAGCAGGGGAAGGAAGCAAAACAGCATGTTCTCCTCTGAAACCAAGGAGAGGACGGCATGGTTCACCAGGTAAGCGTGGACCAGATAGTCAGATCAGCACGTGTGCTTTTGAAATTGAACGTGGTACAATGGTTGTCAATGTACCAATAAAAATCTATGTTTTTATCAATTTATTTTACCAGCCAGTAATTCAGTCTCGCAGATCTTTCTTATGAGCTCTGCCTCCGTGTCGTCAGCCGTGGCACCTATCAGCCCAAGCTCCTCCTCCACAGCACTGTCATTGGCCGCTTGCTGTGGAGACGCCACGTTGGAACAGGATTACCACCATCGTCCGTACCTCAGTTTAAAAGGATAGCCTCTTGGGCAGTTTGCCCGACTGACCGGTCACAAAAGCCCTATAATACAGGGTTCACAACGGCAACTGGTTGAACTGAAAAGGTGCAGTGTGTCGGATTTTG
>OMKI01049083.1:15410-38969 GCA_900302315.1 Phycis blennoides
AAAAAAAAGAGGGGGGGGGGGGGGGGGGGGGGTGCCCCCCCCACAGAGAAAACAGCTGGTCGAATTCATTAATAGAAGCAATCTAGAATTCACAATTCAGTATAATGGCTGCCAGAAATATATATATATTAAAAAAAAAAGAATCAAATGCAGTCTAAATCTCAACAGGTTTTGTAGGTGCTTTTTTGTGTGTGAAAAAATTGTTTCCACCAATAACCACAAATGGAAAGACCATTTAATCTGTATTATATACAGTTCGTGTGCATTACATCCACACTCCAATGGCCAGGCATTTCTTTACCTGCTTTTTAATTTTATTTTTTATAATTTTTTTATCGATTCATAGCTAGCCTGGTATACTTCTAAAAAGCGATTTTAATCCAGTGGGAACATTTTGAGACTTTCCAATATGGGTCCAACTTATCATCCCCCATGTCTTGTGTGTGGTCCCTGCCTAGCCTTATCTACGTCAGTAAGGCCCTCTGGAAAAGAAATGTCCTCCCTGTGCTGGTGTGTAGCAATAAAATGGAGGGCCCATTTTATTTCACACATTATGTATTATTAATTCAAACTATTTTAATTGGAGTGCGTCTATTACCTTCTTATTGCCATACTTGGTGAGTGTTTCATTAAAGCAATAGCTCACTTCAGGCCGTGGTATATGGTTTTAACATCACAGCTCAGGGCCACCGTTTGGCCCGACACCAGGCTTATACTTTTAAAATATCTATTCAAATATTACATTTCTGCCACGTCTGTTCCACTACAGTCTACAAACCGGACCTTGAGCTTAAACAACGTAATGAAACATTATCCCTTACAAGAAGTTAGTGATTTAGAGTTACACCCTTTATGGTTGCAGATTCTGCAAAATGTTGGAGAAATGAGATGCGCCAACATTAACGACACTGCATCACCCAGACCAGGGCTACGCTTAGTACCATCCAGAAAGGCCATTATTCCATCGCTCAAACTAAAAAAGAAAATGAGCCGTAAATAGTTTCTCCCCCCCCCCCAGTGTACCTTGGACTTCAAAGGCCCCTTTTCCTTCTCCTCCCTCTCTTCGGTCTCCCGCCTCCTCCTCCGCAGCTCGGCACTCACGCTGCGCTCCAGGTGGGACACCTGCCAGAACGCAACGCAGCCACACAGTGACAGCAGCTGGGCCAGGCTCACGCTGCTCACTACAGCGACACACAGGAGCACACCATTTACTACCGGGGGGGCTGACAGGAGCCATCCACGAGGCAGCAATGGGGCAGCAGCAGAAAACGGGCTTTAACAGAAATACTTCCATAGCGACTGGATTTGGATGGTGCATAGAAACGAGCCGATTAACTTTCAGCCTGGCCTTCAATAGAGAAATTAAATGATTTACAACATACTGGTTTAAGATGGTACATCTAAACTTTTTATGGTGAAGTTTTACTACTGCTGCATTGGACGCTACCATGTGCGGGGTTTTGTGCACTATATGCAATACGCGGGCCCATTTGTAGACCTTGTTCAGAAGAATCCTGGGAGTCCGGCAGGCTGCCTTGGGTTGGGACCGTCTCCTTGGACGCTTCTGCCGTTCGGGTGACCTGGTCCAATAAGAGCTGGGTGCACCGCTGCAGTAGCAGCGAGCAGAGCTGGTCGGGGGACTCGGCCAGGAAGTACAGCAGACGGACGGCCTGTTCCATGAAGCTTTGCCAGTGAGGGTCCTCCTTCACCACACCTGGGCGAGGCAGAGGGGCAGAGCAACAGTCACCAGGCTGTGCGCTGCGTGTGCACTGGCTGTGCATTGTGTGTGAGCGACACAGGCATGATGTTCAACAGCGCGTGGGATCTACTGATCCCAAAGCAGTGTGGTTTTCCCAGCAGGGTTACAATGCACTTGCCTTCTGCGATGGCCCTTGTAAGGCAGGTGAAAAGCTGGTGATCGTCGGACAGTCTGAACGGGGCGCTCTTCGATTGCTACAAAATGGCATCAGCGCAAAAAGAAAATCATTAACGACGTGTGCACCTCATCAACGGCGATTCCTTAACATTCATCCAGACACGCCGGTTTGCCTTCCAGTGTGCGTACCCTGATGTGATCCGTGATGCTGCTGATGGTGATGACCACATCCCTGGCCAGCAGGAAGTCTTCCGCCACCTTCTCCCCCAGCGCTACGTTGCAGAGGGTTTCCAGGTTACTGAGCACCACCTCCCTTTCAGCCCTGTCGAAGCCACATAGATAAGCAACTGGCTGCCTGTGCGTCGGTAAAAATAGCTAATCATATTGTGATAGAGGGGAAAAGGGAGATGCATACATACAAAAATTAAAAGTACCCCATTTATTACATATCCAATGTCATACAGCACCTTTGATTCGTTTTTGGCTAAACCACATCAACGCAAAACGTGGGACTGAAACCAAGTCTTTAATATTCCTTTAGTTTAAATTAGCCAGCATTTGTGACAATGGAGATTGATAGGTCTAGCAGGAACGCAGAAGGAGATGAGATTGCACGTGGCGATTGGATCTACACGGCACAAGACATGCTCTTCCTAGGGAAACAGCTTCGGTCAGTTTCCACTTCCTACTCTGCAACTCGCATGGATACCAAATTCAATAACACTGACGCATACTTTCAGTGAGCACCATTATTATTTTAGCTTTATTTTACCTGAAATATAAAAAATAAAAGCGGTCATGACTCCACACTGGAGACAACACGGCCGGACAGACGGCACGAAACGGAGTCATTCCCCAGCAAGGTTGCCCCCACATGTTCACCAGGTCTGAGCCTGGTGAGGCCAGCAGCTCCCCTCGGCCGACGTGTGCTGGCCCCACCAGGCCTGCCTGCTGTCCGCGTAATGTACGTGGGAGGCAGAGTTCGCCCGTGTGCAAGATTAAATATGTTATAAATGCTCTGGCTGGCTGAAGCAGTGTGGGTGGACTTGCAGATAGTCCCGCTCTTCAGCTTCCAGCTTGCTCCCCCCCCCCCCCCCAGCAGAAACCCTTTGAGGTAGATTGTGGCTCACTAGAACGCTGCTCCTCACTCACTCATGCAACATGCTGGCAGGGAGCCAGGAGTTACGTGGTCGTGACTTGGGGGAGCATCGGCACAGTGCGTATGGTTCTGCCTAATGAGGATACGCTCAACCTTATATGCATTTATATATAGCAATACTAATCATGTACCATTTCCTTAAGAGTCTACTCGACTAAGCCCACAACCCCTGAAAGCAATTAATGTTGTAATCAATGTTCTGGTCCAAAATAGAAACATATTGACGCGAAGAATGTGTCACCCTCAGATTAGCTAGGAGTATAATGTCAAGCGTTGGGTACCTTCCCACTGGAGATTACATGGTAAATAAGCATCAGATTCACTGTCCTCCTCCTGCCTGGAACATCCTCGGTTTATCTCTATGGGGATCGAGGTAGGCAGACGGCTACACGTGGTCGCCGTGGACTGGCCATCACAAATACAGCAAACCTCTGCTGCACTTTGCAGACCACCAGACAGGGTAATCCAGGCAGGGAAACACGGCATTCCAGCACAGTAAGCTCACATAAGCCTATGCAGCATCGTAGGGCTCCACAATCCTTTAACGTCAAAGAAATTCTTAAGTCAGACGGAGCCAAGTGGTGGTCGATAAATAGATTGAGAAGCCAGCCAAAGGACCACTGATATTATATGGGGAAAACATGGCCGCTTCGTGCGCAGAACATCCCCTTATTCCGCCTCACAGAGGGGGTATAAATAACGGTTTCAACTGAATTTGTCATATCACAGGGCTCCAACTCTTTTCAGCTCAGAATTTCCCAGGCATGTTCCAGGACATTTTCCATCACCGTTCTGGGCTCACAGAGGTTGACATTTCACAGTATGTGAGTCAGTCAATGAGTAGCGTGACAGAGACTTTGACATGGTGGGACAACAACAGTAAAGTGTATAATAACCATTGGTATACCGGCAGTCAACATCAAGAATATCCCAGAATTCAGTTTTTCCAGAAAATCTGCTGTTCATCCAAAACAATTTGTAGAAACAAAACAAAAATAAAAGGGTGACACAGCTTTTCCTCGACCTTTAACCAATTTGGACATTTTCCATATATAATCCTGGAAACTGGAAAAACATTTTTTAATAATCCAGGATGCATGGGAACCCCATTTTATTACTTGAAATAGTTAATCCATTTCAATTCTACGGCCTTCAATTCTTTTCTTTAACCCTTGTATGGTGTTCAGGTCTGTGGGATCTGCTTATTTTATATATATATAAATATATGTTGAGTACTTCAACATAAAATTGTTTGATTGTGATGAATTAAAAACCCCAAATGCAGCGGGTCCACCAGACCCACGAACACTGGCAAACAAAAATATGACCACCACATAAGGGGTGAAAAAAAACAAGTGTCCCCTCAATAAGATACTTATACTTAAGGTGCTTGGATAAGAGACATCATCAGCAGTACCGTGCAGCCATGCCCAGCAGTATCACTGCAGCCCGTCGGTGCAGCGGTGACGTCTCTCGTTTGCCAGTGAAGCGCTCCCACAGCACCTGGACCACGGTGGACTGGAGGCCACTGCTGCTGCCGAAGAACTCTTGCACCTGGCATGGACATGCGTTACTGGTTAGAGACCCACCAGAGAACGTCTCAACACTCAGAAGTGCAGCGGTTGCTCATCCACCAATGTTCAATCGTAAACCACGTGGATTGGAAGATAAAGGAAACCGATCTGTTGACCTAAAAACATATCGGCATACGTTGTTGCATTTTGTTTGTCGTCTGCAATGCTCTGTCAACTTCCGCTTGTAAAACATGATGTCCCAAAGTTTGTGTATGAACATCAGGATGCATCGCGGCACCATCCATTGGAACCAACCAGGTCTCCCCGTCTACTACGCAGCGCTGCCCGGCGTGGGGCTTGTCTGCTGTGCAGCCTGCTGTACATTGAAGCTCTGTTGGAACCGAGTCGGACTGGGACCACCAGTGGATCTGAGACCCACTGGCTGTGTCCAAGCTACAACAAGCACTAACGTGGTAATTTGGCTACCAGGTGGAGTAGACTGTGGCTGATCAAGTTATTCTAGTGATAACCTGCAGATTTTTTTAAATTTCATTCCTATTAACAAATCGATTGGTCAAAGAGTTGGTCAAAATTCAGTCGACCAAGATATTCTTTGGTTGACGAGATAGTTTGTACCTCTAAAAAGACAAAGCTGATCTACTTGGGAACCCAATATCGTTGGGTGCATTGCCCACATGAAATGTAGCTTTGCGGGGAGGTATTTGATGGACGTGGTGACGAAGAAGAGCACTTACTATCTCCTCCAGACACTGGATGGTTCCTAGGGAAGCATCCACCATCAGCTCAGAGAGACTGTCCACCAGAGTGTGGGCCTTGGCTCTGGGAAGGGAAAAGGACATTGCCATCGATTCTTATTTCAGGGGGGAAATGGTGCCTTAGAGTGGAACAAATGTGACAGCAGTAAGGGCAGGGAGAAGGATTTAATTGCCTAGCATAATGAATAAATAACACTGCACATATAAATGTAATCCATAATCATCTTAAGTAATAGAGTAAAATAGATTACCCTTTTGCTTTCAAGTCTAACCATTTTTTCATAATCATAAAAAAATAACCATCTAACCACTAAAATTAACTAACAGTTGAGATGTGTGACGCACAAACTTAACTTACATAAAACTTGACATTTATTCAAACCATGTTTTGGTCCATAATGACATTGTCCTTCATCCAGGGTCCCCAGAGAGGGCTACCTACCTGGTAGAGTCACCCTGAGGGTTGAGGTAGAGGCGTCTGTAGGCCTGCACCACAGCATCCTTGATGGTGGCGTCGGTGGACCAGACCAGGGGCAGCATTCTCCTCACCCCGGTCAGAGAGTTGGCCACGCTGAACTCACACACGGTCACGCAGAACTGCACTGCCTCCTGGACCACTGAAAACACAGACGGGGTTAGTGTAAGAGCACAGGTTTTTAATGGCATGGAGAATACATATTTTAACTTATTGGTGATACCGCTTTGAAAAAAAAACATGAAGTGTTTAAATGTTCCTAAAATGTAAATGAGATGCGAACCAATCAAATACATTAGTGTGTACACTTTTACACATTTTAAAATATGACAACTGACAACTAAACCGCCTATCAAATTCCCCATGATCACACCAATAATGGTTAGGTACCCGAGGTGGTTTTCCAGTACAGCATGGTGTTGATGACAGAGATGGCCCTCTCCACCTGCAAGGCGAAGCTTTGTGTGTCCTTGAGGTACTGCACCAACATCTGCTGTTTCTTGAGCTCAGAGTCTACTTCCGCCCCATCCTTCTCCCCCTCCTTCTGAGGAGTCGGGGGCAGGTTCTGACTGAGCTCGCTCAAGTCCTCGTCAGGCCCTGATGGAAGATATTGATGCACGGTTAAAGACATTTAGAGACAGACTTGGTTGTTGGACACAATATATATTTTTACGTACATTATACTATATATAAATCTAACAAAATTTGAAAACTTGGTGTGCTGAAGGTTACTTGAAGTTTTTTATACTGCAACCCTTCTGCCAATGTCCTCCGTGTGAGAAAGTGACCCCTATTGGGCCAAAGCGCTCCCCACGCTGGAAGTAGTCAACCGATGATTTTGATTTTGTTGCATGCAATTTCTCAGACCAGAATGCTGGAAATGGCTTCAACATAGACCAGCACATTACGGCCAATGGGCCCAAAGTCAGCCTGGGTCCAACCACAGCACGCGTGTGCAAGGACAGTGCAGCCTCTGCTGGTAGGAGTACACCACTGCCTACTAGTACACCATAGACTCATGGATTGTTCCTCCACTGCCAGGACTATTAGACCATTGCTTGGTAGGCAAGCAGTTTCCCCAGACCATATCGGGTACCTGGTGGGCTGTGGACCTTCTGCCTTGCGGGCGAGTGGTCTACTCACTGAAACTATGGTGTAGGAGCAGCATCTAGCATTAGCTAATCGCCAATTAGCATTTTTTTTGTTTAAATCAAAAATCCTTTTCAATTTAGGAGCAGAATGTATACCGAGTATATCACATTGTGTGCAATTTCAGCCAGGGTCCATGTAGGGTAAAATTGATTCAATTACATCTTTTTCTCTATAAAATAGAGCCCAAAAATGTGGGCGTTTGGGAGCTATGGCTACTTCCATCAAATGCAGCGGTATGCTGAAAGGTATTTTTGGCTATAGCTGCCAGACTATAGCCATGTCTATTTTATGTAAAATAGACATTATGGGCATCCTGTGCAAATCATACATTTTACTGGGAAATTTGTCATTAAAAAAGTGAGGTACATTTTTAACACATTTTCCCTTGTTAGCGTTCTGACATCCTGTGGCCTATTATCTGTACCTTTTAAAAAGCACTTTAGTACTGTTGAGCTTTTAGACCCTGTAATAGTTTTTCTTCCAGGACTAAAGAGGACACATTGGGACTGTTCAACTTAAATGAACTTCTCAAGCCAACACACATTCAGAGAAGAATTCTCTCATCGTTGGGAATTAGCCATGGAATTATCACCTCTGCCTGGCAGAAAGCACTTACTCTTAATAAAGACAAACCAGCATATGCAAGAGCAGACTCTACCTTTGAAGAGCAGAGCCAGGGTCTCCATTACCGTCTCGGGAGTGAGATTGTTGAGTGCAGAGAACATCTGAGACTGGGGGAATCTGCCATGTGCTTTTATACACAGATGCACCGCATGTCTGAAGAAGAAATACAATATATAGTATTAGGTGAAAATGTCCCAGTGACCTCTGCACATATGAGGTTTGGGACCGTGGCAGCATGGTAAAATTATAGGCTTGAGGAAGATGCAACATAACTCAAATCTGAAGTCAACACCTGCCACCAGCCAATGGCAGATACACTGTCACTACCTCTATAATTACTACCTCCACTTGCACTGTTTATTGTTTACTGTTACTTACTGTTGACTGTCATTATTATTAATTACTTGCCACTTTAAAACAGTCTACCAATATTGCACTACTCAAGTACAATACTGCACCTTAATTCCTTTGCACTTAGATTAGAACGGCAACTACATGGGGCGGCAGTAGCTCAGTGGGTAGAGCGGGTGGACAGAGTGGGTCGTCCACTAAACCGTAGGGTCGGCGGTTCGATCCCCTTGAGCCCCCTCCTCCAACTGTCCACATGTCGAACCCCACAAATGTACTGATTGTAAGTCGCTTTGGACAAAAGCATCTGCTAAATGCCCCCTTTAACTACATTTTGTTGTCTCTGTACTTGTACTCTGAACAATGACAATAAGGTTGACTCTAATCTCTATAATATGATACAAAATATCAGGGCTGCATATTAAAACAGTTAGTGGGCCGGTGGATTAAAACATTTTTTATCCACTGCTGGTAAAATGAAATACCAAAAATAATCTGGACCCGGACTCAAATATAGCCCACGGTTAGAGACAAGCATGATTGGGCAGCTGTAGTCCTTTTTCGCAGTTCACCCTCAGATTATCAAAGAAGAAGCTCATGACCCATCGAACAAAAGGGAGCTGGGTCAACGCCTTGCCTGACACACACACACACACACACACACACACACACACACACACACACACACACACACACACACACACACACACACACACACACACACACACACACACACACACACACACACACACACACACACACACACACACACACACACACACACACACACACTGTTGGCATCCATCTCATTATTACCCAACTAATTATCTTTGAAAGTGGGGTCATAGTGGGAGGAGCCGGTCACTGTAGGCCAGCCCTTACAGCCGAGCAGCAAACCTTCACTACACGGCCAAGATTACCAGCCAGTCAGGACAAGGACAGCCCAGCCCCCTGGTTCAATGAGCTCACATTCGCCTTGGTATCATCACTGGGCAAAATGTCAAATTCAGCAATACAAGTTACCAGGGAAATCTGGAGGTAAGGGCAGTAATAGTATTTCACAAACTCACCTGTATTTGTTGACGCGCAGTAACTGTGCGATCT
This sequence comes from Phycis blennoides, assembly GCA_900302315.1. Lineage (NCBI taxonomy): Eukaryota > Metazoa > Chordata > Actinopteri > Gadiformes > Phycidae > Phycis > Phycis blennoides. The sequence goes on from OMKI01049083.1 coordinate 24,439, forward strand.
GCACAGCGGTCGCCCTGTCATCTTCTGCCTCCAACTCCTCCTCCTCCTCCTCCTCCTCAGCCCCCATGTCTCCCTGTTCTCCCTCACTGGTGGGCTCCAACACAGCCCTGGTGGTGGTCAGCAGCTCAGGCTCCATGGCATCCCACAGCTCCGATGCCCTTATGACCGCCACTGGCGAGGAGGAACAGTATAAACATCTACATGCAGAACACAGGCTGGACCCAGCCAAGAACACTCAGGAGGGAATGCTTTGGACACTTGAATGCACAGAATACAAAAAGAGCTCCACTCGGAGGACAGATGACCACAATAACCAAGTTCACGCAGTGATGGTGTATAAGATAATGAGTTTAACAATTGTTGGAACATTTTTCAAACCACGCATTTTTAATCCACAATCTATGCATGAATGGCCATCATCGCAGTCATTTGTTCATGCATTTTTAAGTCAACATCAGTTCAGTTAAAAATAAATGTTTAAAAACTATTTTAATTCACACGTCATAGACGGGTGACTAGTGATTTGCCATAACCTATAATTTAACAGTAATTTATGGAGACTTTATAGAATATGCCTGAGGGAAAAGCATACAACTCAATGCACTCAAGACAGTGGAACGTACCACTAAATAGATCAATAAATAGATCAATAAATGGCATTGAGATTTGTTCATGTTAACACTATCAAGTTCAACACTGACAACCTAGCGCCGAATTCACCCTCAGATTACCAAAGAAGTAGCTCATGGCCCATCAAACAACAGCGAAGGCTGGGTCAACGCCTTGCCTGACACACACACACACACACTGTTGGCATCCATCTCATTATTACCCAACTAAGTATCTTTGAAAGTGGGGTCATAGTGGGAGGAGCCGGTCACTGTAGGCCAGCCCTTACAGCCGAGCAGCAAACCTTCACTACACGGCCAAGATTACCAGCCAGTCAGAACAAGGACAGCCCAGCCCCCTGGTTCAATGAGCTCACATTCGCCTTGGTATCATCACTGGGCATGGTGTAAGAGCGAGGAAATGGAAAAGACAACTTAAAGGCGTTTTAGGCATCAAAGATTAAAATTTTACCGGGGGCTTTGCCTTCCAGCTTCTCCTTCAGCTCTTTGAGTTTTGTGGTCTCCTTCTCCAGAGGGTTCTTCAGATCTGCACTGCTCAACTGAAACACAACAACACTTAAGGCAACAGGAAAGGGAACTTGAGATTGCATGTAATTATTGTGGACTAGGTTTTAATTACCTTGCAGCTATAGGGGTTATGAGCGATGAAGGCCGCCAGCAGCTGGATGGCACTCTTCACTACATTTATAGACTTGTCCATCAGCCTTCCCACCGCCAGCCCCATCACCTCACTATACCGACACAATGGCAATGCCTGGCAAGCAGAACACACAGAGCATCACTGAACACTGGAGCCACAACAGTGTTGCGGCGGCGGCGGCGTTCGTGACGACGGGGCAAACCAACCTTGCTGTTGACGATGCGCGCGTAGACCTGCAGCACGCGCGCCCTGACGTGGGAGTGCGTGTCGTGCAGATGCTCCTGCAGCGTGTCCAGGAAGCGGTCGCGGTCCGCTTTACCAGACTCGTCCAGGCCGTCGCCGCACAGGACCCTCACCAGGATGTCTCCCAGCACCTCGCACACTGCCACGCGCATGCTGTTGCTCTGGGTGACACATGGAACGCCGTAATTAGTGACAAAAGCAATTGATCCAAAGTGATGCACGGTGAATTAAGATACAGGACATTTAGGAGCAGGTCAGGGTATGGCACCATGCTCGAGGATGCCTACAGATAGCCTTGCTATTGGGAATCGAACTCGGTCGTCACAAAAGGAACATTGCCTGCATTGCAGGCTGTGTGGAATATAATATATAACTCGCCACCTTCTGTAGTTTTAGTGGCTCAACTGTGAGGTGTGTTTGGTCTCACCTCTCCTTCCAAGTGCGTGATGAGGACACTGATGCTGGGGATAATCAGTTCAGGCACCAGGGAACTCAATTCGGACAGGAAAGAAGAGAAGGCCTTGACCCCTGACCCTTCTCGAGCAAGCTCCTCACTGGACTTCTGACCGATCTCCCTTAATTAGGCAAAAAGGTAAACCGTTCAAATATCAATTTGTCAGCAGCCTCACAACAACCGTACGAGTTTCAATGTGTTCAAATGCACACCTTCACAGTTTCTTTGATTCACTCTTTTGGGGGTAGGATTACCAAGTGGCCTAAAGTGGCCTGTGACCAACTCTGATGAAGGGCTATACAAATAACATTTTACGTGTGTACGAAAAAGCATAAGCTACAGCAAAATCAATTCTAAACTCAAATATTTGAAGCCAAAAGAAAATGAAAACTTCAAAGTACATAGGAATTATTGTCCCTTACCTTATAATCTCTCCTATTATAGCCCTGACTCCATACTCGGTGCTCCACACGGAGACCGCCTGTGCACACACAGAGGACAGCTGCTCAAAGTGCTGCAGCAGCTGAATCACTTTGACACTTGCACCTGGGGAGAAAAGCGAAATGGCAGTGGGTGGGAAGAGGATGCTTGAGTTCAAAAGTAGTACAAAGTCTGCCATGAACGGCATTTAATGAAGATGAAAGGTCACCCTGTTCAGGCATACCGATTGTGCACATTTCCTGTTTTTGGTCGACGGTTTAGTTTGAAAGACGTGTGAATATGATGAGAACAAGTGGACGTGGCTCACCCAGTAAGTGGTTGTACTTCTTGATCAGCAGCCCCAGCAGGTGGATGACTGCATCCCTGGTGGGCTTACTCTTCACGTGGCTGATGGTTGGGTTCTCAAGGAGCTTGTAGCAGCAGCAGGTCACACAGCTAGTGGAACAGAGGGGGATGTTCATTGTTAATGCGGTACAGCCTGCTAATGCATTTTCAAGCACGTCTTTATAACATAACATTGTTACAATAGAAAAGAAACAGGGTTCGGTAACTAAAAGCTTGAGCAAGGTTATGTTGGTGTCAACTACATTTATTTCATTACAGCATTTATCCTCTTGGAAACATTTGACAAATACAAGTTATAAAACCAAAATGTTGAGTTCCCTGCCTCTACATTATATGAATTTCAAGACAACCCAATGAGAGGTTAAGAAACACACAACCGCCGTGCTGAACTACACCGTATGAAGGAATAACTGCAAGCCGGAACCCATGTCACCTCCCATTAACCAAACAATGTTTAACAGTGGTCTGGGCTGCAGCACGCGACCAGCAGGAAATCTCATTGCTTTAATTGAGCTCATTTAGCCGTGGAAGATCCTGCACTGGCTCCGGTGGTCATGTGTTGGTAGCGTACCTGATGAACTCTTCCTCCACTAGGGACAGGCTCCAGAGGGCACGGATATCCAGCTGGAGGAGCTGCACCAGGGCCTGCAGAACAGTTTCCCTCTCAGAGTCCCACTGCGCCAGACCCTCTCCAGCCTTGCCCTTTTTGCCTGCCTGTATGGGAATAGTACATTTGATTGTTATACACACATAATCATTTTGGGATGCAGTTTTCTGTACTGTTTTTTTTTTTTTTTTGCAATTGCCCTCAGATTACCAAAGAATGAGATTCATCGCTTCCAAAGACCAACAACAGAGACTTGCTCCTCGCCACCTGATACATATACATTCATAAATCATTCACACAAAACACATGCCAAGCACACTGTCTGAGGCCTACCACGTGTTCGTCTGCATTTCTACTGAGAGGACAGAATGTGGAGGCGTCTTAATGACTGTAGGTGAGCCCTTACAGCGGTGCAACAAGACTCCGTCACACCGCCAAGATTACCCACCAACCAGGTGGCATTGGAGCAAGATCTCTTGGTCTGAAAAGCTCATACATGCCATGATCTCATCACTGGGCATTCAAGTACTTGCATAGATAAAAACAAACAAACAAAATGGCTGCTACCAGTCATTGTAGTTAAGCCAGAGTACACCCCCTTGCATCCATACCTTGCCCGGTGCAGTGATGATGCTTTGTCTGCAGGAGTCGCTTTCAAGCACCTCTGTAAGTTTGCAGAGTAAAAACACACCCATTTTCACCGCGTTTAGCTGCTCCTTGCGGTCTGCAGCTGAGAAGTTAGTGGAGCTGAGCAATGCAGGCAAGGACAGGGACAGTCCACTCACAACTGTAAAACAATGAAAAGGGGGGGGATGTTGAGACAGTAAATTAATACATTATGAAATCTGATGTTGATTGATTAATAGATGTGATCAATGCAAACATGTAGAAACTCTGACCTTGTATGAGTAACTCCAGCGTGTCCTCTTTGATGCTCAAGGCCACTGTATTGCTGTGCCTTAAAGAGAGAAGGGTGATTTTGTAACAAAGCCCAAATCTTAGAGACTCATGTTGAAACTACATGAAGAAAGAAAGGTAGATGTGGGCTACAAGACTCACTGTAGCACACTGTAGCCAGTGTCGAAGTGCTCTAAGATACACAACGGCCCCTGGCTTCTTAATGCGGCCTTGAAACCTGTTTGAGAAATATTACGTTCAGAAACAATACAGTAAACAACATACTTTGTCATTATCCCATAGTCTGCGCCATCTTACTACTTACTATTGAGGTGGGACGGTATCTGTTTCGGGGAGACGACGTCCTGAACCACATACTGGTTGATACCCCCGGTTTTTACGAGGTCCCCCACGTAAACGGGTACAAAGAAGTCCCAAGACATGTCTGTAGTGGAACAACAACATTACTCAACAAAAATCTGGTTCGGTTGTGACAATTTGCTGGACGCAAGCCCACCAAATCTTGGTTAAAAGTAACGACTCAAGAATTAACTATGGCCAGCCGTGTTGGTGTAATGTGTGCACACAAGTGCATCAGCTGATATATGGGGTTTGTTTGTAAGAGTTTAAGTATTGTACACCATGACCACGGTGCTATTAGCGTGGAGGTTGCACCTAACGTGCTAGCAACCGATGTCAATAAAGTTAGCATGTGCACTGGTGTTAGCTTCGTTTTTTCCATGCTCATCATCTTCAGAAATTACTCACAGCTGGTTAGAGATAAAACAAAGGAAATAATGTGTTAAAGTACTCACCGGTGTTGTGGGTAGCCTTGTGAGCCACAGTTGGGTCGACTAAAGACGGGACCTCTGGCGTACTGGTTGAGTCTACCCAAACGGTTTGAAACCAGCGTTTGAATTCAGTCTACACATCGCGCCAAATAACCGAGGCAGTGACGTCACGTATAACCACGCCTCTACAGCTCCCGTTTGGAGACGTTTACGTTCCAAATGCGACGTTTTAGAGGTAGTGTGCCACCTAGCGGAAAATGAAATCACACCAACCAAGTATGCCGCCCTCTAACGAAACAAGTTACCATACACAAATGTGTTATGTTGTTGGTATTCAGCAAAACATCAACGATGCAAAATAGGAAACAGACACGTTGTTGAGGTAGTAGCTGTATTCAAATAATTGAAAACATAATCAACACCCTCTCCCTAGTACCAATGTTTCAGCTACAGGAATGGCAATACTTCCCTCATGAAATGTCTTATTTTCCATACAACACTCAATCAAATCTTTAAAAGGACAATTTCAATTTACTATCAAAACATAATACTGTCAAAATGCAGCATTGGTCTTAACTTTCTTACTCTACTCATTGTCATTCAAAAAATGCTAGAGCTAAAGATAAGCAATTAATGTAAAATAGAAATAAAGGATATCAATTGAAAAGCTATTTCAGAGAATTGTGTCGTCATACACAGCAATATTGATAGTGTTATGGCAATTGTAAATGTCTAACTATTAGGGGCAAATGTAGTGTTTATTTTTCATTTGTATAACAAAATGTAAAAAAAAAAAAAATCTACAACAAAACATTACAATGAGCACCAAAAGTAAATACAAAAGAAATTCGACCATTTCAAATATGAAATTTTAAATACAGTTGTAACCATTTGTCTCCTTTATACACTGCATCAGACCAAGGCAATCAAACATGTTAACCAATAAGCACCAAACATTAAGAAATATGTAAAACTTACTAATAACTAATGTTGAAAATACTATTCCAGCCATGTTCCATCTATTCAATCTGTTCTCGGCGTTCTTTCGTTTCAATAACAAAGTCATTTTATTTCCTCTTTCTGTCTTGAGAGCAGCGTGGACAATACCTATGTGGAATGGAACAATAATAATGATGTGTGTCAAGCTGGTGTTCATTTTGTTCATATTGAATACATAAAATTGTTAAAATGTGAAAGAGTTAAATTAACAGCCTTTCTTACCATTTCCCACGTGGTTTGGTTGTCAGACCCACACAAGCAAAATGGAACCACTCGATGGAACACTGGAATGATCAAGATAAATGTCACACAAACCTGTGGTCATGGCTTTAACTTCATCAACTGACCTTTACCATCATGTATAATCAATAGAAGAATTACATTTAGAATTTCTCACCAGGAAATAAGAGGGAACAGGGAATTAAGGAGCAGGTAGGGTATAGCAAACCAGGGACACTTAAATATTCTGTAGGTAATACTTTAGAGCTTTTATCTGAATGTAATTTCTTAGACATGGTCATCTGCAATTGGAATATGCTCTCTAATCTTACCTATAACAACCTTAAGAGAAAGGCTGAGGGAATTGTGAATGAGACTTACGTCAGTGTTGTCACAGCCTATCATCTCCCCATAGGAGACCTGGTGGCACAGACAGTAGGTGGGCTCGTTGGGGTCCACAGGCATGTCCAACACATCTGAAGGGTGCACGTTGCCAAAGTTGGAAGCTGGCGCATTGAACTCTCCTCTGGTGAACAAAGCAACAGTGGGAAATCATTGAGAGTCGATCTACTGGTGTAAGAATACATAACGTCTTAAGTACTTCAATTACCGGACTACTACTACTACTAATAATAATAATAACCAATCATAAACATGCTGACTGAAGACATTAACTAGAGCAGTCTGTGAAGATGGCTCAGTCAAGATGGCACGCACGGTTGGAGGAGTTTGACTTTCTTCTGTGCACTCTTGGGACTGCCATCCTCATCCGAGCTCTTCACTTTAGACCTAGTCTTAGCCATCTTCTTTTCCTTTTGCCTGGCGTCAGCTGAAAGGGCAAACAGGGAACACAATTAGGTACCAAAACAGTGATTTTAAACATTAGCTTAATGACAAACCATTTGCCACAATTGTGGATTCAATCTCTTCATACAAATATAGTTGGCTAGTCTGGCTTGGTATTACTGTATGAGGAATAACGGAAGTGAATGGGTTGTTTTTGACTTGAGTACCAAAAATACATTACCAAAGTAATGGGAGTGAGTAACCAACAAATGTTTACATTTAAGGTCAGTTGTGAGGTGGTGTCTATTATGGCAAACCAGGAACCACTTACTTTTCTTTCCCTTACTGGAGGTAGAGTCATAGTCAGTGCTCTCAATCTGTTTCTCCTTCAGGTCAGCCTCGAACCGGGCCAGGTCTGTATCCAGCCGTCTGATGTGCTTGTCAACCTAAACAATAGAAGAAAACCCCATGTGGTTGTGTACAAATGTAGTTGCAGCTAACCACCATTTTTTTGGAGCCCATTTCTTGAATGGGGAAAAGGAGGGCATAAAAATTCTGTTCCCAAAACATAAAATGTTAACTTTTCCAGTTTTTTGTGGAACCTTATAGTCTGTTACCTACTTATAGAATGTTACGGCACAAACTTGCACTCACCATCTCATATGTCTGCATTGCCAGTTGCACCTTATCATCACCAAACTCTTTGCATTTGCTGTATGATTGTTGAATCTGTCTCAGTATGGAGAGCTTTTGCTCGGAAGTAAGAGTCCTGGCATTGGAAGTGTACTCCTTGGCCAGGGAGTCTATCTGTCCTTTAAGATCTGCGGAACAAATGAAAATGGTTTTGTGAAATGGTGTGAAAAGATTATTATGCTATTTTGTACAAGCCAGCTAAGACAGTCTGACAGAGAGAAACACACACACATAGACAGAGAGGTGTGATGCCTGGGTTAAATGTTCAATAGCTCATTCTCGCAGTTGAAGTACAAATGTGTGAGGTACTATGTTCTCGTGTATACAAAACAAACAACAAAGTATTATCTATGCATCAACCATACCCTCTGTCCGTTGGTCTAGGTCCCGCATCAAATTGAAGTTTCTCTGCAATTCGAATGGCAAATTCTCTATGCCTGGTGTTGTAAAGGAAAAGACAACAGTTAGTTATAGGACTACTAATTCAATCGGAATAGAGAAATAGTCATGAATATGAAACAGAATCGCAACGGTCAAACCCCCGAATGCGAGGTCTGCCGCGGGAGTCAGGCAGGGGGAGTTGGAAGAATCATATGCACATGTAGCAACAATAAAACGTTGCAAAATGAAAACAAACACTACCAGTTGAAGTCAATTAGGAATTATATAGCTAACTTCGTAAAGCCAGTTTATGTTGATGTAGTTTTCAATAAATGCAACCATTATTGGGAGGATATATAAATTCCAGTAAATAGACTGTACCCAAAAGCCATTATTCGCGATTGGTCGTCTAAACACTACTGCGTTTAACTCAAGAATCAAGCATGAATTACATGACCTATTACATTATCAATAACGACAGAGAGTGTCCACATATGTGGTATGAAATCACAACCCATGAACCAAAAACTATTTAATGCTTACTGTCTAAATAATGTTCCAGGTACATTCCCGCCGCCATCTTGGAAAATGTAAACAACACATTTTCCGGCGACAGAGGAAATGTTTTGATTGGCTGCCGCCATTCTCTCGCGTGCTTGGCCTATATGACGTTTCGGGGCTTTGATATTTTAAAATACTTACCAGTGTTTATTTAGTAAATATCTATATTGTAACCATATGATTACATGGGCTCATTGTTATCATCCAAACATTCAAACACTTCATACATTTAACGTTTAATAGCTTAGCTTTAGCTTGCCCTACCCCAGTACGCGTTTAACTTCAATCCATATTCTAACTTCATAACTTCCAATATAGTTCACATTTCGTTCAGCAAATAAGGTGGTTTACATGTACTTGCGAGTTTAATACGTCCATGTTGTCACCATGAATAAAGGCATAAAACAAATCTGCTACACTAACTTGAACACATTTGGAAGTTATTGAAGTAAATCTTCTCTTATCTTATTTAACATTATCTTACTTGATATTTATGCACCAAACTGTGCAAAAATACATACAATAAATGCATTATTGAACAGGATATGCAGCAATAGACTCAAATATTCGGGTCTGGCTGCACCATAGTTCATCAATCGAATAGAATACATGGCATGCTGCAATTGATGACTGCAATTCTATGATCAGCTGTTTATAACCATGTACTAAATAGGGCTATATGTTTTTAAACTAATCTAAATGTTACTTTTTCTTAATTCATGTTATTATTGCCTAATATGGCTGGCACGCGCACTGAAAGATGTAGGTAGATAAAGTGTGGCATCATGCAACACATAAATGTAACTTTTTGAAAAATAGCAGTCTTAGTCTTAGTCTTAGTTTTTGTCGTATGGTTTTAGCACATTTGGTTCCATTTAACTTCGGAAACCAAATGTGTAGGGCCAGAAGGCCATACATACATTCAGCACGTTTGATTATGTCTTTTAATAGTAAGCACTGTTGGAACAAAAACACTTTTCCTTTAGTGAAGTCGTCCTCACGTATTTCAATTAAACCATAGTCCTAACACAAGTTGACATTTGAGTAAAAAACGTGTACTTTTTCATGGGATGAAAACATTCCCAAGTCCATCTCAAAGTGGTAGCGACCGCGGGTCCACCGGAAGAGGAATACCAGGGGCGGGATTGTACCGAAGGAGCTAAGGCTTTATGGATATCGGCACATAAAAAAGGGATGTACCTAACTTTTTCATCATAACAAAACAAAGGACAAACATATACGAGCAAGGTAATATTGTTTACCACTGCACATCACTCGTAACATTTGGGGGTAAAAATGCAGGTTGTGCATTTAAGTTTGCTTGCTAGCTACGCTGGTCAGTAACGCTAGCCAGTAAACGATTTTTTTCATCATCATACACTTTGGTTTTTCTGAATCCGCCGGACCATTGTGCTGTGAATGCATGAGTGCATGCCCTCGTTTATTTGTGTACAATCGAATCGTTTAAGTTGTTAAATGGAATTTGTGATGCTTGCAGACAGTGTTGTTTGGGATTACATTCTAGCCAGTATTGTTAGCCATAACCTGGTAGCCCAACACTTGTGTTTTCTCCCTCGCTGTTGCTCCTTCCCTCGCATTCATCTATCACGCTGACAGCCAGTCGGCCGCCTGCCGCTAGTGTAAATACCACAATCCATTTGCTCTGCGATCCATGTGTCAATCTGGAACGTGCATGTAGTCATACAGGTCTATTGAATGGTGTAGTTGGCCCCATCTCAGCCTTGTCTGACTTATTGGTGCATCCTATACAAAATACTTGCCTACAGCTAGGTATCTAATATATTGAGAAAATACAATGACACAGTATTCATTATTTACTACCATGTATTCTTTCCAGCATGGATGCAGGTGAGGATCAAAACACAAGTTCCACCAATGGAAATGCTCAGACAGGGGGAAACTCCCGCCCACCCCAGATAGCCCACATGTCTCTGTATGAGAGGCAGGCTGTACAGGTATGTCTTGGTTTGGGTACCTACATTACTTACAAATGTATTGTAATCCATTGCAAATGTTGCAGGGACAGTGGTTGTTTTGCTACAAAGCAAGAGGCATGAAAGCCCCTTGTTAACATGTCCATGATATGTGTATGTGTGTAACTTGTGTGTGTGTGTGTGTGTCTAACTCAGGCTCTCCAGGCACTTCAGAGGCAGCCAAATGCGGCCCAGTACTTCCAGCAGCTGATGCTGCAACAGCAGCAAATCAACAGTGTCCAGCTCCACAACCTGGCTGCTGTGCAACAGGTAACAGCCTGTATGTGTGTGTGTGTGTATATAACGTCAAATGTAAAACCTTGGAATGTATTAATTTGTGCTCTTTTGTTCTTTTTCAATTAGGCTACGCTTGCAGCAAGTCGACAGTCAAACTCTTCCAATAACAGTGTTACCACCACCACGGTAAGCCAAATGGTTCATGTTTTTCTTTTTGTTAAAGGGTGAGCGTCAGGAGCTGTTTTGATTGTTAAATATATGTTTTTATGGTTCCTCTCAGGTCAACCTGAGCACCACCTCTGGGGGAGGGACAGTGACTAATCCCCGCCCCCTTGGCCCGGCATCCTGTGCGACAACAACAGCTCTTAACCAATCAGTATTGTTGGGCGGGAACTCTGCTGGACAGGGACAGATGTATCTAAGAGTAAGTTAACGTCGATATTGTTCTTGGACTAAAACAAAGTATTTTTAGGTTAATCTAGGACACAATACATGATCACAATATTTGTCACCACACCTTTGGTAATGTGGTTGTCTCTGTGCCCAAGCAGTCCTGTTAATCATTGCCCACAGCACATGAGATTATGCACTGACATTTCTGAACATGACTGATCTGTTATTATTGATTCCTATAGGTCAACCGCTCCCTGAGGGCTCCGCTTGCCTCCCAGCTGATATTCATGCCTGGTGGTACGGCCACAGCAGCTGTGGCAACAGTGACCCAGCAGCAGCCACAACAGCAGCAGCAGCAGCAGCAACAGCAGCAACAGCAAGAAATAACTCCTACCTCTGCCAGCACTCCTTCAGAAAATGACCAGGTTAGAATATATCCCAATTGTTTGTGATATGACGCATTTTACTCTATTTTGAGAGGTAACGTATCTGGTTGAATTGCGTATTAGTTTGGCTATTGTTGAGGGCAGGGCGGTGTATTTAGTAAATTGCGTAGAACTGTTGAACAAGGGACGGCTCTATAGGTAGGAGTGCTGCTGCCTGAGGGCTTTGCTTGGAAGCCCCATCTCCTGGGCAGGCCTGCACCTCCAGACACTGGGGACTCACGCCGGTGGTCACGCCTCACTGGGTCACATCGCGAGTTCAGAGTGTGAATATCCTTTCAACTTGAAGGAAACCAGTGAACTGTGTAAGCAGCCATTTTTTTGTGTGTGATGTTTCTTTTTCACACGCCGCCACATCAACGCTGTGCTGCTCTACGTTTTACATTCAGTTTTACACGTCAATTACGTTTTACATTGATGCTGGGACATTCCTGGTGGGCGGTCGTGGTTTTAAAACTCGTCAATCACGTTGGGGAACTCCGCCAACGTTGATGAACAAACCTATTTTATTCAGCCTCTCTACAGAAATGCACGACCGCGCAACGGCAAAAGCTTTTGACTATTTCATTAGATATCCTGCGTCCAAGTTTTTCCAAAAGACATACCAACATAATAATAATAGGGGACGGCAGTAGCTCAGTGGATAGAGCGGGTCGTTCACTAACCATAGGGTCTGTGGTTCGATCCCTCACCTCGACATGTCAAACCCCACAAATGTACTGATTGTAAGTCGCTTTGGACAAAAGCGTCTGCTAAAAATGCCCCTTTACCCTTTATATATTGTATTGAAGATGTCAGTGAAATTACGACTAAATGATTTTTGCTTACCATATTCTTGTAATTGTTTATGATGTGCTTGACCAGTACTTGTTCAGTACATGGTTGCATCCCTTGTTTTTACATCCATCATTGGTAAGCTATTCCATTTTACCAGGTGCAGAACCTGGCGCTCCACTGTGCCTCCGCCCCCAGAGCGACTGCGGTCAAGTCTGAGATTCCAGACAGGAAAGATGCTGCCAACTTCCCTTTAGGCCAACAGCAGCAGCAGCAGCAGCAGCAGCAGCAGCAGCAGCCTTTCCCACAGACGGCCCAGCAGCAGCAAGTACAGCCACAGCCACAGCAACTGGCCAAGCAGATGGCCACCTACCCCCAGCAGCCCACCGCTACATGTGTGGGGATAAAGCCCGGAGGCCAGGCCAACATGACTGTTAACCCAGCTGTTTCTGTTGCTCCTTCCTCAACATCCTCGGCTGCCTTACCCCTGTCCCAGCTCCTCCTCTCCCCCTCTGCTCTTTGCCAGGCCAGAGCAGTGACCACAGTTACCCCCTCCGCCACGGTGACGCACATCTTGGTTCCCACCTCGAGTGTTTCTACCTCCACTCAGGGCTATTCCCTTGGCCCTGTGACTGCCAAGGCTAACATCAACACCCAGACACTAGTAGTCCAGCCGTTACAGCAGACAAACGTCACGGTGGACAAAGGCCCCGTACCCATCCAGCCCAAAACCACGCAGGGACACCGCCTACCGGTCCAGCTGCCCCCTCGTCACCCGCCGGCCATTCTCCCGGCAGTTCCCGCCAACAGCCAGGCCGCCTCCGTGGGCCACCACCCGCCCCACATCCCCGTCCAGCTGGTGGGAGCCCGACCCGGCACTGTGGGGAACACGCAGGCCCTGGCCTTGGCCCAGAACCGAGGGAGTGCCGCCCCGGAGAACGCGACCGGCGGGAACGCCAACAGCGGTGCCGCCGCCACGGTAACGCTCATCACCTCCGCATTCGTCTGGGGGCTCTGATGCAGGGGAGAGCACGGAGGGGAGCAAGGAGCCGTAATGTCTGTTTTCCCCCCATGCCGTTAGACTAAGCCTGCCGTCGGCTCCCTGAAAAGGAAGTCCGACTCGGATGCCACCAGCGAGATGGCGACGGAGCCGTCGGACTGCGCTGTGATGAGAGAGGCCGCTCCTCCGCTATCGCCGGCCCCCGTCAAGGACCCTGGTACAGCCGCCCCCCTCCAGACCATGCACAGACACAACATACACACTAAATTAACTGTGAACTCGCGCAAATGTGATTTGTGAACGCTTTTAACGTTTTAAGCCTATTGTCGTCATTTGTGATTTTGACCAGCTCCGGCTGCCGTCGCGGCCTTCTCGTCTCCCCCTCTGCTGTCTCTGCCGCTGCCCTTGTCGAGGGTGGGCCTGGGGGACAAGGACAGAGCCCCTCTGCCCCAGGCCGTGGTCAAACCCCAAGTTCTCACCCACCTCATAGAGGGTTTTGTAATCCAGGAGGGCGCTGAACCTTTCCCCGTAAGAGCCACCGTGAACACCATGCCAATGGCTATGTCATTTATTCCCCTCCATCACTGACTCTTTCAATGATGCCTATTTGTTGATGCTATGATTTTGTTTGGTAGGTGGCCGGGCTCATGAAGGACAGAGAATTTGCCTTGGTCGGGCGCTCAGAGAATGGATCTGCATGTAAAGGTTGTTATTTCAGTTTGAAAATGTTATTAACGAAATATGATGTAATAACGTATGACGTAATAATGCTGTAATAATGTTCTGCTGTGATCCTCCTAGTGCTGAAGTGTGAGTACTGCCAGAGTCTTGCTCCAGCCGGTCAGTTCAGAGGATCCAAGAGATTCTGTTCCAAGACCTGTGCTAAGAGGTATGGTTTATCCCAACCATACACTTCATTTAAAATGTATAAATGCCGGTATATCATGTGTCCCCCCCCCCCCCCCCCCCCCCCCCCCCCCCCCCCCCCCGGGGCCCCCGCCCCC
>OMKI01049140.1:12509-29661 GCA_900302315.1 Phycis blennoides
ATGGCTTACTATTTTATTCAGTTTAGCCCCATTTGTGGCATCTTTTTGAGATGCGCAATGTTTGTAACTGTACATGAGGCATTGGGGAATGCTGCAGACGCAGCTGATTGAGCCTCCAGTGTATCCCCGACGGTTCTGTCAAAGAAGAGAGTTTGTTGTCGATGTGTTCCTAGAAGAGCTGTAGGTTGAGAGGTGCAGGAGCTAATGGGGCTTGGTAGCTCGGGGTAGGACGATAAGAGATGTGATGTGGGACAGTGCAGAACCAGAGACCGCCCTCAATAGGTCGTCTCTGGGCCAGCATCAGCGATGTCAACGTAATGCTGGCAGTTGCAGTGAGACGTAAAGTGGGTGAGGGGATCCTGAGGTAGGAGACCACAGTTTACTTAACAAGTTAAGTAAAATACCGTTGGAAATACAGAGCAGCTGGAGTTATTATTGTTAGTTATTTGAAAAAGACATGTTCACTTGTGGGAAATAAGGTCATTAAATATGTCCCTCAGTAGTCAGTCCCTGGCCCTTCCATCTATCTCTCTCAGATTACTGCTTTGTTTGACATTGTAAAACCAACCTAATCAAACAGCCACAGACTTCTTCATTTCTGATCTCAAATAAATGTTTTAGACGTTCAAGGCGCTGAACTCTAATCTGTTGGCTGGCCAGGCACTTCGCTGAAAGCTCATCAAGCGTTTATACTTCAATTCTGTTTCAGATCAAGACGTTATTGGCATGACAAAAAATAGAGATTTTATTTATTTTTTGTCAAAAAAACATTAATTGTCAGTAATGTTCCATCCTGGACTCTTTCTATCCCCCACTCTTCACTTTTTCTCTCTCTTTCTCTCTCTCTCTCTCTCTCTCTCTCTCCCCTCACTCTCTCCCAGGTGCTGTTTTTGAAGGATGAACTATTCGCTGGGGGTAGGAGACAACGTTACTTCTCTGCAGGTTTGATTAAACTGTCCTCTGACTTTAATAATAATAAGTGAATAGAATAGTGGTTCAACATCCTGCATGTGTGAATTCATGTTCTGTTCCCCATTCTGTTCTTCAACGTGCTGGTCCTAGTCCTAGTGTCTTCACTGTCCTGTCTGCCTTCAGCTGTCCTGTCTTAGTGTCTTAGTGTTTGCGGTTCAGTCTGTGTTCCCCTGTCCTGGTGATTTATACGTGGCCTTGTCTTTTCAATCAAATGTCAATTCAAAGGGCTTCATTGGCATGGGAAACATTTTCCATGTTTTAAACGTACAATGTTGCGGAGCCCCAGACATGACATGGTCTAAATTGTGGCCACAATATAGCTATAACGTGCGCACAAAATACTAATTTGTGGCCATGAAACAAGTATAACATGCGCACAACATACTCATTTGTGGCCACGAAGTAGGTATAATGTGCGCACGAAATACTAATAATTAATATAATATAATTCCTGGACAGCTGGGTAAGCGAATCGAACAACCTCCACCTAAGACCTTTACAGAAGGTGCGCTCGATTTGCTTACCCAGCTGTCCAGGAATGATATTTATATTATTTAGTGCGCACATTATACCTACTTCGTGGCCACAAATTAGTATTTCGTGGCCACAATTAAAAACATTTTTGACCATGTCGTGTCTGGGATTCCATATAATGTATATATGATACATAAATATGAGATGTTTTATATCTCATATAGATATCTCCACATCACTGTGTTTGTTATTTAAAAGATGTGTCTCCCCCCCAGCAGTGGATGGTGGTACGGGACACCCTGACCTCTGCCCTGGTGAAGAACCTCCTGGTGGTGGTGGTGTGGCTCCTGCTGAGTTACATCAACGGCAGCGTGGTGGCTACCTTCTTCAGGAACCAGGTACACACACGCACGCACGCGGCCTCCTGCAGACACCAGCTACGCACGCACACACACACGCACACACGCACACACGGCCACCTGCAGACACCAGCTACGCACGCACACACACACGCACACACGCACGCACGCGGCCTCCTGCAGACACCAGCTACGCACGCACACACACACGCACACACGCACACACGGCCACCTGCAGACACCAGCTACGCACGCACACACACACGCACACACGCACGCACGCGGCCTCCTGCAGACACCAGCTACGCACGCACACACGCACGCACACACGTACACACGCACACGGCCTTCTGCAGACACCAGCTACGCATGCACACACGCACGCACACACGCACGCACGCGGCCTTCTGCACACACCAGCTACGCACGCACGGCCGCACACACGCACACACGCACGCACGCGACCACGACTGGATCAAAGCGAATTCGGGAGGATGTTCAAAGTAGTGACGTTCAGTGAACGGGAAAATACAGAAAACACAATACGAGGAGGTGGTGAACGAAATGAACCGAGCCTCCTCCTGTATTAGAATTATTATTAAAAACAATTATTATGACATTTATTATAATTAGTATTATTACTATTATTATTATTATTGTTGTTGTTGTTGTTGTTGTTATTGTTGTTATTATTATTATTGTTATTATTATTATTATTATTATTATTATTATTATTATTATTATTATTCATGATGTTCAGATCATGTAGATATTTAGACAGTAGGTAGGCCTATGTGATGTTTAGACTAGGACGTCTACAGTGGATATGTGTTCACATGCTTATATTTTGTTGCTGTCTTTATACATCAAGGGCTTAGAGCAGGAAGGATATGATATACAGACCAGGAAGTCTACAGTTGATATGCGATGTTTAGACCAGGGAGACCACAGATAGGCAACGCTAAGGCCAGGGAGACTACAGTAGATAGATACATGATGTTTAGACCAGGAAGTCCACAGACAGGCGATGCTAAGACCAGTGAGACTACAGTAGATACATGATGTTTAGAGCAGGAAGTCCACAGATAGGCGATGCCAAGACCAGGGAGACTACAGTAGATACATGATGTTCAGGCCAGGGAGTCCACAGATATATGACGTTGACACCAGGAATTCCAGATGGACACGTGACGTTGCTCCTCTCTCTGCAGGTCTTCTACGAAGACCCCCGCTACATCCTCTTCATCCACATGGTTATCAACGATGCAGTGCAGCTGACTGTCACCATCATGCTCTTCATCCTCAGCTATGTCTACTACAAGATCAACGTCTCCTTCTGCTGCTTCTTCATCCTGCTGGCGGTCTTCACCACGCGCAACACGCCCGTCAACCTCGCCAGCATGGCCATCGAGCGCTACATCGCCATCTGTGACCCGCTGCGCCACGGCCAGATCTGCACGGTGCGGAGAACCTACGCCCTCATCGGCTTCATCTGGCTCTTCTCGGTGGGGCCCGACATCACCGACCTCTTCGTCACCCTGGCCACCGAGTCCCTGAGCTTCTTCCACGAGTCGGTGTTCTGCTTGCGGCAGAACGTCTTCAAGGACCCCGTGCTGGCATACAAGCGGCTGGCCTTCGATGCGCTCTACTTCTCCTGCGTGTTCCTCACGCTGGTGTACACCTACCTCCGGATCCTGTTTGCCGCCCGGGCCCACTCCACGGAGAAGATGTCCGCCCAGCGAGCCCGGAACACCATCCTGCTGCACGGCGTGCAGCTGGCCATGTGCATGCTGTCCTACATCTCGCCCAGCGTGGAGGTGGTCCTGCACCTGATCTTCCCCGGCCGAATCCTGGAGATCCGATTCGCCAACTACCTCATCGTCTACATCCTGCCGCGCTTCCTCAGCCCCATCATCTATGGCGTGCGTGACAAGAAGTTCAGGAATTACCTCAGGAAGCACTTTGTCGGCACCTGCAGGGTCAAGTCCCAGAAAGTGAGAGGGACTTCGTGAGGATTTTGTGAAATATTACAATTTCGAATAAGTGAACCTGGTAGTAAGAAATATTGTGTGTATAGTGTAAAAATAACATCCATCCTCTACCTAACCTCCCCCCCCCCCCCCCCCCCACAAAAAAAAAAAAACCCTACCCTCATGCACTTGTGTATGTTGTACGTCTTGGTACTTTATAATTGCCCTTTGTAACTTAGCACTTAGCATCCTAGGCCAGAGATGTTGTATACTAGCGATGGTTAACCTAGCAATTGGAATGCTTGGAACTTGTTCTGGTGACTTGCTCACTGTATTAACAGCAATGAAGTGTTTCACCTTCTTCTGACAAATGTACTTGTAAGTCGCTTTGGACAAAAGCGACTGCTAAACGCCCTAAATGTAAATGTGAATGTCAAAAAATAGTACTGTAAGAAACACCAAATTCATTGTTGATGAATACATATGCTCTTTACTGTCTGTTTAAAAAAATGGCACACACACACACACACACACACACACACACACCATTTCAGGAGAGTAGAACCAGAACCGAAAATGTAAATAACTTAAGTACATTTTACAAAAGTTGATATTTGAGAAGAACATTACACAGGTACATCGGAATACGTTCAACCCAACAGCAGAAATCATGGTTGGTTTTTCAAACAATCATGTACATTCTAGAAATAGGGTAACTGTTTATGAGAAAGGCATTATGCTGACCCCTACAGGAAATAATTATTATTTCAAAGGAGTCTTGGTTTGTTGCTCTTTCCTACAACACTACCAACCTCTTTCCAAAATATATAAGAAGTAGTTTCTTTCCCAAGCTTGTGGAAATATGGGAGTGCAGTAAAAATGTATCTCTTGATCACAATGTAACTGTCACCAAGAGATAAACTTCACTGGACTCCACTCTGAATCTGTGCTCATGGCCTTGCAATGTAACTGTGATCAAGTCCATTAAAATAAAATGAATTGGCCTCACCACTTGGGTTTCTTATCGTTCACTACTAAGCTAAAATACGAGACGTCACATTCAGCTTCTGAAAGACCCCACAAGTCCCCTGGGGCCTATTACAGTGGTGTTACCCCGTAAACAATGACCTCAGAAGGACGCCCTAATCAATAACACAGACGCGCACACACACACACATACATGCGTTGAAGTATATACAAACGTACTTCCTCACAGGTGCTTAAATGAGCTGTTCACCAGGGGTTGGTGACTGGGTTCAGGTAGGACCAGCTGCAGGTAGGACTTCACTCAGTCTGGGAACATGAATGCAGCGCGCTCTCTGTCGCTGCTTGGGTAAAATAGTCGATTATTGTGAACTGAATTTGTAAATGCGAAGGTCTTGATTATTTTAATATATGATTATAAATCATTATTATTTATAAATATTAATATTTAAACATATGTGGACATGTATTTCGTCACAAATTAATATAGTAAATATGATTTTAACATTTATTGTGTCCCATATTAATATTTGTTATATAATAATAGTTATATGTTAACATTTATATTGTGTATTTCAATGAGTGACTGCAGCGTTGCTAATGTGCAGTGTGCATTAATATATGTATTGGTTAATATATTGAAATATATTTCTATATACAAATATAATTAAATATATTGTGTTACACTATGATTTCACTGCAATAAATACAACTTTTCACTGAAAAAGAATGTGCACTTAGTTGATACAGGTTGGTCTACATCTCTCGACCATTAGAAATTACATTTAATTGATTTTAGTTTCTGTGGTTTTGTTGATGAGGTGCTAAAGTGTTAAAATGATGGTTGAATAGAGAATGGCTTGTGTGTTTTCCTGCTGTCTGTTTCTCTTTCAGAAGGCAAGATGGGCCAATAACTGAATGGCTCCACGCGATGCTGAGAGGATGAACGGGTGAACTAATGAACAGGTGAACAGAGAACGCTGTCTTGACTATCATTCATTCATTTTCTACCATGATCCTTTATTTTCCGTAACTATCCAATTGTACTTTACCTGATATATGTATTAATCCTATTCTACTTGGTCAACATTTATCAGTGTTGGGAACAAGTGTTTTTTACTTAACACAGTTATGCTTTACAGTTAATTTCGAAAAAAAATTATTTACAGAAAAGTCACTTGCTCAGCTCACTTAATGTAACTTAAATAAACAGACTGTACTACTCTCTACTGCTGTGTCACGCTATCTTTAGACCTTTGACCTCAGCGAGACAGGACCACAGCCTAACGTCTCATTATGAACTGAGATGTTTATTGATGTGCAGTGTCCCTGACAAATAAATCTTGAAATATTTAATAAATGCATCTGAAAGACGGCATTTTCGGTATAATTGTTATTATCTCTTTCAGAGCAGGTGGGAGACAGCGGTGAGGATGATGATGATGTCCAACTCCTCTTCCAGTTCTCTGGAGCTGCTGACTGGTAACAGCAGCTCCCTGCAGCCAGAGGGCGCTATGGTGTTCCCTAAAGACAGCTTCAGCAACGCCCTGACCAAGAACATCGTGGCCATGCTCGTCTGGCTTGCCCTCAACATAATCAACGGCAGCATGGTGTACACCTTCATGAAACACAGGTACGCACACACACACACACACACACACACATTGAAGTGGAATGATGATGACGATGATGATGATGATGATGATGATGATGATGATGTTGTTGTTGTTGTCGTCCTAGAGTGTTCTACGAGGACCCACGC
The DNA here is from genome assembly GCA_900302315.1 of Phycis blennoides. Classification (NCBI taxonomy): domain Eukaryota; kingdom Metazoa; phylum Chordata; class Actinopteri; order Gadiformes; family Phycidae; genus Phycis; species Phycis blennoides. The sequence goes on from OMKI01049140.1 coordinate 19,031, forward strand.
TACATCATGTTTATCTACATGGTGGTGAACGACGCCATGCAGCTCAGCCTGGTGACCACCCTGTACGTCGTCAGCTACGTGTTCAGACAGATCCACGCCACCGTCTGCTGCTTTCTGGTAGTGAACAACCTCACCCATGTCTCACCTTAGCTTAACCATCTCTAACCATAACCATCTCTAACCTAACCCCAACAGTCTCTAACTGTAACAATCATTAACCACCGCTGACCTAACCGTAACCACCTCTCACCTTACCTTAACCATCTCTAATCCAACACTTGCATTTAACCATCTGTCAGTTAAGGGGTTAAGGGGTAGGTTTAGTAAGGGGGTCTAGTCTTAATGTTAGTTTTGGTTAAAATGAGTTAGGTCTAGATTAAGGGTTTGTTTGGTCTGGTCAGGGTTTGATAGGATTAGGGTTAGAAAAATTTAGTTTAGGATTATTTAGGGTAAGTGTTAGTTAGGGTTAGTCTATGAACAGGGTTGATTAGGGGGTAATATCTTGGGTTAGGATTATTTAGTGTTATTTAGGGTGAATCAGGGTTTGTTAGGATTAGGGTTGCAAAGGAGTGGAATATTTCCGGTAAATTCCCGGTAAATTCCATTCCATGGGAAGTTAAGCAGTCAAGTTGGGAATTTTGGAAATATTCCATATTGGAAGCTGGTGTGAAATGTCTCCACACATCGGATAGCACACGTGGCATTTTTCTGTAAAATAAGACAAGAGCTTGTAAGAATACTAATGCAATGGCATGAACAGATATATAAATAGTAAGGCTAGCTAAACATCTCGCAGGAGGCAGAGAAAAACAGCATCACCTTTGAGGTAGCTAGCATCTATATAAGAGTGCCTCATAGATGGTAAATTAAGTTATGCTAGCTATGGCTTATTTAGCATCTAACTTATCAGCTAGCTATCTACTAGATGAAAACATTTGTATGTGATATTTGCAATTTAAACATTTAATAAATATCTTTCACTATAATATCATCAAAACTTACTTCACTTTGTGTAGTCCACAGGCTCAAATGTGTGCCTTCAATAGTCTTTGTCTTTGGGTTCAAAAGTGTGGTCCAGTCTTCTAGAAGTCATCAATACATGTGATGGAGGCATGCACAGTGCCTGTCCTACCTAAGTTCCCTATGAAGAGCCAACCTTCAATTTTGAAAATTCCCAGTTTATTCCTGTTTATTCCCATAAATTCCCGTTTATTCCCATAAATTCCTGTTAATTCCCATGGAAAGTTTACATCTTTGAAAATTCCCGGAATTTTGCAACCCTAGTTAGGATTGGCAAAGGTAGGTTAGGTCCAGGGTAACGTAGTCAGGGTTGGTTCGGGTGAGTTAGGTTCAGAAGGTTAGGTTCTGAACCTAACCCGGCGCACGCCCTGCTTCACGTCGTCCCCCTCCATGCAGGTGATGACGGCGGTGCTGACCACGCGCTCCACCCCTCTGATCCTGGCGGGCATGGCCGTGGAGCGCTACCTCTCCATCTGCTACCCGCTGCACTACGGCCACATGTGCACCGTGCAGCGCACCTTCGTCCTCATCTGGGTCATCCTCCTCCTCGCCGCCACCCCGCCGCTCACCGACCTCTTCATCACCGTGGTGAAGGAGCCGCCGGCGTTCTTCCGCTCGTCCATCTTCTGCGACCACTCGCTGCTGTTCACCGACCGCTCCATCTACTACAAGAACTGCGCGTTCGACGGCAGCTACCTGTCGTTCGTGGCGCTGACGCTGCTGTACACCTACTGCAAGATCATGATAGCCGCCCAGGCCGCCTCCACCACGCTGGCGTCCGTCACGCGGGCCCGCAACACCATACTGCTGCACGGGGCGCAGGTGAGACTCCAGCCCGGACCGGAGGGGACCACAGAATCACTGTTTTGCTTTGGCTTGAATGGAATGTCCCTTGTACATGCTATGCATATTTACCGCAACATAACAACACCCTACAACCCATAACATAACGACCCATATCATAGCATGCCATGCCATGACAGGCTGTAACTGTGTGTTGTCTGGCTAACGTAACATAACAGGCTGTAACTGTGTGTTGTCTGGCTAACGTAACATAACAGACCGTAACTATGTGCTGCCTGTCTGGCTAACGTGACACCACAGACTGTAACTATGTGCTGCCTGTCTGGCTAACGTGACACCACAGACTGTAACTATGTGCTGCCTGTCTGGCTAACGTGACACCACAGACTGTAACTATGTGCTGCCTGTCTGGCTAACGTGACACCACAGACTGTAACTATGTGCTGTCTGTCTGGCTAACGTGACACCACAGACTGTAACTATGTGCTGCCTGTCTGGCTAACGTGACACCACAGACTGTAACTATGTGCTTTCTGTCTGGCTAACGTGACACCACAGACTGTAACTATGTGCTGTCTGTCTGGCTAGCTGCTGCTCTGCCTGCTGGCGTTTGTGGTTCCATCGCTGCAGGCCGCGCTCATCTCCTTGTTCCCCCACCTGAGCCTGGAGATCCGCTACATCTTCTTCCTCCTGGTCTACATCATCCCCCGCTTCCTCAGCCCCATCATCTACGGCTTCCGGGACGAGAATTTCAGGAGGTACTGGATCCGCTACCTCACCTGTCAGACAGGGGCGGGCGGCAGAGCCCGGCCCCTGCCCACCAAGGTCACCCCCAAGGTGAAGTAAGGACCGCTGGGGTCACGGTGGGGTCACGGTGGAGGTCCCCGTCAGGCTTCTCTTCTTGGTCAGACAGTGTTCTCTGGACCACGAGGAATCACGAGGCCTTCCAGATTCACTGAGCAGCAAAAAGAAGAAATGGATGTTTCCATATTATACTAATATTGCTAATATCGTTTCCCTTATACTTTAGGTTTAATACAGCAGTGCAGTAGGAAGACTCTCTTGGAGGCATGGATGAAATACAAGTTTTTTTATTCATAGAGGAATCTTAGCGCTAAGCGCTTCCTAGTGATATGAGCCTAGCGCTTCCTAGTGATATGCTAATACTATCATAGTGATTCCTAGCTATATGTTAACGTAGGCCCAGTGAATCCTATATACTGTATATGCACATTTTTGCCAAGCAATTCCGGAGCATTTCAAGAAAATGGTCAAAGTGCTAAATAGAAGTCTAAATAGAAAGAGACAGAACAGGAGCATCTAGACCACGCTGAAATGAAATTAAATGTTACAAAACTGTGTTAGATATAACTGTGATATACATTTTATAATGTAATAATACTCCATATTGTAGGTGAGCTATTCGTTTCTAGGCTCTGGTGGCCTCTAAAAACAATTTTATCCTGATACTGTCACAGAACACTGAAACAAGTGATTCAGAAACTCAATATCTTCTAACACACACACCCGCACACACACGCACACACACACACACACACACACACACACACACACTTGTGTGTGTGTCCCTCTCTGGGACGTACACAAGTAAGGCCTAGAGAGGGATCAGAAAGAGCAGATATTAGAAGAAAAACAAGGTATGGCGTAATGTATCATATTGTATATTGTAAATATGAGAGCTGTATACTGGTAATAAAACAATGATAAAAACACTTCCTGTTGCTTCTTGCTTGAGGGCCTGACATGTAACATCTCACCAGGAGCACAACACCAGGAGCTGATAGAACTTTTGACCACAGTTCCCAAAGTCCTCATATAACATAACATACAGCATAAAACAGTAGCATGACCTAATCAGCTAATTCGTATAATTAATCAGTTGTGGGTATTAGGGGTGGAGCTAGGCTGTGTCTATAAAAGTGTCCCTCCAGCCGGTCGGTTAAACACTCTCTGGTTGCTGAGAACAGGTGAGAACCACAATATCATCTCATGATAGATTTTATATATATATATATATAAGTTTAAAAATATATTTTATTAATATACTACTTAACACATATCATGTATTATATCTAATATAAATATATTATATTTATATCAGTATATAAAATATCAGATATCATATCATATCATATAGACTATTCAGATATTGACCTTTTGGATCAGTTTACACCGAAGATGTGTGTCGATTTCACAGCCTGACACAATTCCCAAATGTTGAATTTTAATTTAATGGTTGTCTCAGTTTCATATCTCTTTTTATTCCTCTCTCTATCCCGTGCATCAGCGTCTACGGTAAACCCTAATCCATGGCCTGATGTTTTTAAGTTAATTAATAGTAAGGATTAGGGTTTCTGGAATTAAATTATTTGGATCGTATTCTCTTTATTATTGTGATCAAGAATGTAATTTGGTGCAGTAACATTGTAAAGATTGTTTTGTAAAAGATCCTATCATCATCAGGATTAATATAGGATTGTGATCTTTATTAAAAAATGTGACTGTCCTATAAACAAAATGTGTATTTGATGTAGTCTGTTTAACATATTGAACCTGTATTTGTTCTTTCATCACTTACATTACATTTGTACTCTCATGACTTTCTGATGAGAGTAAGTGGCATGCATCCATACGAGTGTATGAGTGTGTCGATTGCATTGACAATGCACTGGACCCATCAGCAGCAGCACCAGGAGCCCTGACTTTTGCTTCAGAGAGTTAAGAGATGTTAATGTTATAATGTCTTATGATGTCGGACCTGTGAGACCACTGAGACCACTCAGGGTTTGTTAAAGGCTGTACCAGTAAGCTGAGGGTGACTGGTGAGGTGTCATCAGGATGAACGGCACCAGGAGAACAGACAGCTTCGGTGAAGCCTTCTTCAAGAACTTCCTCGCAGTCTTCCTCTGTGTCATTATCAACTCCATCAACGTCTCTTTCATCTATATCTACTTCAGGAGTCAGGACTTCCAGAGAGACCCTAGGTACACACATTCACACACACACACACACACACACACACACACACACACACTGAACTGACCCCTGACCTCATGTTTATCCTCATTTATCCTCTGATGAATCAAAGCTCATCTCCCTCTTTCTCTCTCACATTCTCTCCTCCCCCTCCAGGTATGTGTTGTACATCCACCTGGTGGTTAATGACATCATCGTGCTCACCGGTGCCATCCTACTGCTGGTGCTCACCTACGCCACGGTCCGTCGGATCAACGTGACCTTCTGCTGCATCACCCTGCTCCTCATGAAAACCACCAACAAGTACGCCTGTTGAGCAGTGTCGGAGAAATGCAGTCTCAATAGCAATGCATCAATACATTCACATTTACATTTAGGGCATTTAGCAGACGCTTTTATCCAAAGCAACTCACAAAGAATACATAAGAAGGTGTCATAAGAAGGTGAAACATTTCATTGCTGCTTATACAGTATGAGAGTCACCAGAACAAGTTTCAAGCATTTCAATTTCTAGGTTAACCATTGCTAGTATGTAACATCTCTGACTAAGTGCCAAGTTACAAAGAGCGATTAAAGTGCCAAGACGTACAACAAATAACAAACAATAGACGCAAGGAATCATTAACAATTGGACAGTCAATCATAAAATCCACTTGATACATGTAGGATGAAATATGAATGCACCAGAATAGTACATAAACATTAAATATTACAGACTAATTCTACAGTCGCAAGGACAGCTGCTAAAGAGGAAGATGCTTATTCTGCTTGTTCCTCCGCGAAGAGAAGAGAATAGTTGTAAGTAGTACTACTACGAGTACAACTAGTAGTACTAGCAGTACTAGTTGCACTGTATTCCAGGAATAGTCCAGTGAACCTAGCCTACATATTGGTACCACTAGGACTACTGGTACTAGTACTACTACGGGCACTTCTACTACCAGTACCAGTAGTACTAGTTATACAACTAGTACTGCTACTAGTACTGCTAGTACCAGTCATACTAGTAGTAGTACTAGTACCACTGTATTCCAGGAACAGTTCAATGAACCTAGCCTGCATGGCGGTGGAGCGCTACATCGCTGTGTGCTGGCCGCTGCACCACCCCCAGGTGTGCACGGTAGGCCGCACCTACGCCCTGATCGCCTTCATCTGGAGCGTGTCCTTCCTCTCCGCCTTCACTGACTTCATCATCGTCATCATGACCCAACCTCTCTCCTTCTTCTCCGTCTCCATGAACTGCTACGTTGATGCCATCTTCTCCACCCGCCAACACAAAGACAAGGCCACCGGCACCCAGGTGAGCTGCACCCGGCCGACCCCTGTGTGACGCTACACATCGGAGAAGCAGCAAGGTGGAGTCAGAGCAATGTTAGACCGGGCCAAGAACTTCAAATACTATTGATTGGGGTTATAGTATTTTCAGTTTCTTTACCTTTTAAAGGTCATTAAGGAAGAAATAATGCCTTCCATTGGTTTAACTTGGAGTTGATAGTAACAATGCCATACATTTAAGTTTGAGTCTAGTGCAGTTTTGTACTGCATGTTGTATGTACAGTATATGTGTGTGCAGTATATGCAATATAATGTTGAGGTGGTGCATGTTGCACAATGTTGAGTTAGTGGTCTGTCTCTCCCCAGGTCTTCCTGGTTTCCATGGTGTTTCTGATCCTCGGCTTCACCTACCTGAAGGTCTTCTTAGCAGCCAGGAAAGCGTCCGGGGATGACCAGGTGTGGAAGCTCAATACAACCAGAAAACACCATTCACGGTTATCAATACTATTGATGATTGGCACATCGTGTTCATTGGTTGCATTGAAACTTGACTTGTTGAGTAGAACTTTGATTCTAACAATTTCAGACATGAAGCCAAGACCCCTTTACAGTGATGCAATTCACGTGTTATGCAATTAAAATACATTACACGAGGACATTCAACATTCATGATGAATTTGAGTGGGAAAACAAAAAAGGACTACAGAAGAACTGCATATTATTGACACATTTTAAAGAGTAAAGCTTCAGGCCAGAATACAGTTGTGAGTTTGCTGCCCCCTAGAGGTGATACAATATCTATTAAGCTAAGCTGATCTTTAGCATTTGTGATGGATCTATGGAAGCATGGACCATATTCACTTAGCGGCCACCTTGATTCTGAACTGGTTGGAGGGACTATATTCATCATTCTCATTCCTCAATTCCTCATTCTGTTCGCCCACCCAGCTAAAGTTTCTCCCACCTAGCGCATTTTGTATCATACTGTCATACTGTGCATCACCAGCTGTGACGTTGATTAGCCATTACAATATCTACCCATTAGTGACATCACACACAGACGTATGATGGATAGGACAGTCTACCCAGCCTACCCTACTGTACCAACTAGAAGACTGATCTATCCATCGTACATCTGGACCCAAGACATCACATTCCCGAGTGTGATGTCACTATCGGGCAATCACTGGCTTATCAACATCACCTTTGGTGGTGCAATAGAAATATATCACAAAATATGTGCGATCACTTGGAGATGGTTGACAGCTCCACTCAAAGGAGTCACGATTCAGGTCAAGGCTCAGGTTCTGGTTAAGGTTAAAAGGGGAAACATCGGGCTGGGTTATCTTCTAATGTTAATAAAGTGTAGTGCTTCATGCGCCTGCATTGTCAACATCAAATCAGTTTACTGTGAAAAACATAATCTCAAAAACTGGACCATGACATCATCGGTCAAGGATTTAGCATTGTTCATTGGACCACATAGGATGTCCAACGATATCCAATGACCAATGACCAATGACGTCCATGGTCCAAATATAATATAATAGATAGTTTATTTTTCATAAAAACCGTTACCGTGCATGAGAGTCCCCCTTTAAGGTCAACATTTCCGATCGTGGGTGAGGTCGAGCTTCATGTCAAGGTGCAGTTCATGGGTTGGGGCTGTGAGGGGACCTACTGAACACAGCTGGTCCCTGCAGGCATCGACCAGGAAGGCGAGGAACACCATCCTGCTCCACGGTGTCCAGCTGCTGATCTACCTGCTCTCCTACGTTACGCCCTTCATCAACATGCAACTGGCAAAGTTTTTCCCCACCAAAATCCTCTTCGCCACCTTCCTCCTCACCACCGTCCTCCCCCGCTTCCTCAACCCGCTCATCTACGGCGTGCGCGACCAGAAGTTCAGCACCCAGCTCAGAATGCTGCTCTACTCCTGCCGGCGCTGCGGGCCGGGGCCGGGCGAGAGACTGAAGCCCACCGCAGGAGAGAGAGTCAGGCCAACGGGGGGCGACAGAGGGAGAGTGATGGTGGGAGGGAGAGGGAGCTCTAAAAAGATGAGGAGATAGACAGGAAGGCCCTGGTGCCTGGTAAGATTATCTAGAATGTTATTTGTGATGTTAATGGTGTTGTGACGAGTACCGTGTAGAGGAGAAATTAATATTTGCGCTGTTGTTGCATTGCTGCCATTAAAAGCTTTTGTACAAAACTGTTTTATCATCTGTTTTACCCCCAGGGATTCAATTTTTGGGACCAATGCATTTAATACACAGGTTCTGTTCTGGTCAGCTGAAGTACAAGGCCTACCTAGGGAATATAGAAGTCCCACCCCCAACGTATGCTGAAAACCTTCTCATTGTGTCTATATAACCCACAATATCCCACTTCAAACTCCTCAGACTACACCTCTGACACAGTCAAGCTTCTGCTGTAAGTTGTCTCTCTGTCTGTATCAAAATCCATCAATCTATATATTGCTTTATTTGTAATGATCAATCGATTTATCTTTCTGTCAGTCTACCTGTCTATTGCTCCTTCAATTCACAATTGTCAGTTTGATCCAATTGTTATTAGCGCCTGAGTTAGTTATTTACATCCTGAGTTTCAAGCTGTCAGTGTCAGTGTGAGAAAACACAGCTGTGCCTATCTATGTGTGAGTATCATTGTAGTAATGGGCATTACTATGCACCAACTAGGTGGTTGCCAACTTTACTGGACTCCTCCAGAACACGGACGCAGGGTGGTGGTGTTGGAGGTGTTTTATTGCAGAGTTTATGGTACAGGCAGCTGGTGCCATGCAGATCTCCTGAGTGTGTGTGTGTGGTGACAGCCGGTTTAACCAGTTGCACGTTGATCGCTGAACGTGCAACTGAGCAATCAACTGTGCAGCCTCACCAGCCCCAGAGTCCAATCAGTCTGACCCGGGCCAGGCGAGGCTGCTTGAACCAGCCGTCACCCACACACACTCCACCGTTATGTTATCTGTTTAAAGTATCCAACTGATTAATGCCCAGCCCTCCCTTCAGGCCTCCCTCCAAAGCTACTCCCCCAAAACACACGACTAGCCCGCTAGCTTTAGCCACAGGTCTGCCTGGCCTTGTGGAAGACTTCGGTCATAGGGCGTTTTTCTTTTTTTATCATAGCATTTGATTTATTGATTGCAGTCGGGATGTAAAGAGTAAGTAAGAGAAAAAATGCTTCTAAAATAAGTTGCCTATTGTACCTTTAAATATTTCTGTGTGTTCGGATTGTATTTCTGTATTCAGATGAAATAAAGCCATAGCCGGTCAAACATGAACTCCACTCGTCAAGACACTCTGAAAGTGGCCATCATCAAGAACTTCATCGCGGTCTTCCTCAGCGTCATCATCAACTTCATCAACGGCTCTTTCGTCTATATCTACTTCAGGAGTCAGGACTTCCAGAGGGACCCCAGGTATCAGAAATACTTTCAGGGTTAGAAATAATTACACCATCACGTCAATAACATTGCTGATCTTCTCCTGCCTTTCTCTTCTCCTTCCTCCTCCTCCTCTCCTTCCCCTGCTCCTTACTCCTCCCATACATTTACGATTGTACATTGTCCAACAGTCAAATGATGATATTCCCTTTTTCCAATGTTGTGTTTTGTTGTTTGAAATGTTGCACTGCTGTTCCGGCCAGGTGTCTGTTGACAACTACATGTTTCATCTCACTGAGACCAACCTGGTCAACCAAACGTTACATCAAAGGAATAAAACACTCCTCTCCCTCTCCTCCCTCTCCTTTGTCCTCCCTTTGTCCTTCCTCTTCTCCTCCTTTCTCCCTCCTCCCCTCTCCTCCCCTCAGGTATGTGCTGTTCATCCACCTGGTGCTGAATGACATGATGCTGCTGAGCCTCTCTGTGTTGCTACAGATCTTCACCTACATCCTCCAGCTCACCTTCGCCCCCTGCTGTGTGCTGATCCTCATCCTCCTCACTAGCAACAGGTAGGTGGTGGAGTACTAGGAGTAGTACCATGACCACATTTACTACACGTAGTAGTAATAGTAATAATAATAATGCATTTTATTTAACGGCGCCTTTCAAAGCATTCAAGGACACCTTACAGACAAGTAAAAAAAACAAGTAACAAGTAACAGTGGCATACTCTGTCAGTGTGTGACAGGGTATGCCACTCGGAATAAGTGTGTTTTTAGGCGTGATTTAAAGGTGGAGACAGAGTCAGAAGTACGAATGTCTGGTGGGAGAGAGTTCCATAGGCGGGGAGCAGATCGGCTAAAAGCTCTTGACCCCATGGTGGATAGGTTGGCAGATGGAGCTGAGAGCTGGATGGCAGAAGAGGATCGGAGAGAGGGCATGAAGGTGTGTGGATGTGGATGAGTTCACACCCTCCCATCCTTCACAGCCTGGTGCCAGGCTGTGAAGGATCATGAAAGTAAGGAGTAGAATCTTAAAATCAATGCGTGATTTAACAGGGAGCCAGTGGAGTTGCTACAGGGCAGGAGTGATGTGTTCAATAGATGGAGTTCTGGTGATGATACGGGCGGCTGCG
>OMKI01049146.1:0-11192 GCA_900302315.1 Phycis blennoides
GCCCCGCCCCCCCCCCATCCCCCCCCCCCCCCCCCCCGGGCCGCGTGTTGCCGATGGTAACTGAGAAGGTTGTTAAGAGGGGGGTGAACTCTCGGCCCTGTCATGACAACCGCTCGCAGCAACGTTCTTGTTCGCCTGTCGTGCTGTGGTGGGACCCCGACCCCCCCCCCCCCCCCCCCCCCCCCCCCCCCCCCCCCCCCCCCCCCCGGTAGGGTAATTAGCAGGCGCGATCAGAACGGGGTCAAATCCCTCCGAAGGGGGGTTTCTGCTGCGGCCCTTCCAGATGTCTGAGTCCATGTTTGGTTTTCACACGTCATCTGGTGTTCCTCAGCGACGGCGGACTCTCACGTGATATCGAGTGGCGTGCGTGCCGAACGCGGCGTCCATACGGGCGGAGGGGTTCTGTTTAAATAAACGCCGGGGCGAACAGCTGGGGACGCGGTGAACTCGCCGGGTTTCTCTCGTCGGTGGAGAAAGAGAAACGAGGTGAAGTGCAGAGGTGGAAAGCGATGAAATGCATTTACTCACGTTACTGTATTGAGTCGTTTTTTCGTGTATAATTTAAAATTGGTATATTGGTAATTGGTATTTTGTAATTTACTTGAGTAAGTTTTGACTGAAGTATTGTACTTAGTTACATTATACATCCTATCCGTTACCAATGAAAACCTACAGGGGAAAAATACGCGCCAGGAAACCAACACGGAATGACGGAATGACGATGTGATCAGCGCTGTGTGTTGACATAGAGGGCACAGACTCATATACTGACACACGAGCTAGGTCAGTGGGCACGAAGTCTTTCTAGTGCTAATTTATAGGATGGAGGAAACTGAACAAGAAGTCTCATTTGTTGTTATTGCACTTACATTTGTTACACTTGTTCTTTAGTTAAAAACAAAATAATTTTGGATTTATAACCCCCTGTCCTATTTCCACTACCCTCACACAGACACACAGAAAGTAACTAAGTAACTTTCGCTTAAAGTACATTTTAAATGAACTACTTTTTACTTCTACTTGAGTACATTTTCAGATGGGTAACTTTACTTGTACTTGAGTAACATTTCATCATTAAGTATTGATACTTTTACTCGAGTACAATATTTCAGTGCTTTTTCCACCTCTGGTGAAGCGTACCGCTCAGCTCTGCCGGCCCCGGACCCAGACGGTGCTCCAGCCTGTGGCTGTGGGAGCACCTGGACCGTCCACCCTGCCCTGTGTTGACTGTATCAGCGCTGTGTGTAGCGCATGCTGCATGTGCACAGACACACAAACAGATCACTTCATTGATCCACCGGGGGGGGGGGGGCAGCGTTTGTCACAGCTGCACGGCTCAAACCCAGACACATCAACGTAAAGAGAATGGAATGAGCCCAACTTTGCAATCGAAAACAACCGAATACAGCTTCAATAGAAATATGAACTATCACGCGTCTCACCGACAACAGAATGTCATCACGCACGCTCGTGTGCGAAATAAACGTATACATGGGGCGGCAGTAGCTCAGTGAGGTAGAGCGGGTGGACAGAGCGGGTCGTCCACTAACCGTAGGGTTCGATCCCCTCGATCCCCCCCCTCCTCCACATGTCGAACCCCACAAATGAAAAAAAATGAGCCGATGCGTCGGCTAAATGCCCCCTTTATCCTTTACATGTGGATGAAGCTCAGTAAAGCCAGTGACTCTGAGGGTCCGGGTCTCAGGTACACTGCAGACTCACTGCGCCGGTCATCTGGTTACCATCAGTGCCATCAGGTTCAAAGTAAAAAGAGTTGAGTGGACTGGGTCCAGAGTGACCTCACCTCCAGCACTGAGAGCATCTGAAGGGTTTGACGTCCACCACGCCGACGAAGGTGGTGTGTTTCAGCCCTACGAACCCCCCCGGCAGAAGGGACCAGGGCCCACATGTTCCCCTGAAGATAAAGATCTTCTCTTTCTTCTCGTCGTGCCGTCGATGCGGTGGATCCCTTTGAGGCGAGGGGCGTTCAGCAGGGAAGGATTTCTAATGGATTAGCGCGCCCCTATTGCTCGCCTTGTTGATAACGTTACTGTCATAACACACTGGGGGGGACACTGTGGCCATCACTGGAGGCAGAGACACACGGGGGGACACTCACGCACACACACACACAGACACACACACACACACACGCACACACAGACACACACACACACACACACACACAAGCACACAGAGACACACACACACACACACACACACAAGAGCACACAGAGACACACACACACGCACACACACACATAAAAGTACTGCCCCTCTAACAAGACATAACAGCAGCCACATGTTGGTCCCTTCAGACCTGTGGCAACATCAAACAGATTCCAGTCTCCAGTGCCATGCATGACCCCTGACCTTATCACCCATTCAGCCTGGCAACCGTCGCTACGGTCTGCCATCACACACACACACACACACACACACACACATACACACTTATGAATTGTGGTACATTAAAGTAAATGCTGATGTATTAAAAACAATCTCTCTCTCTCTCTCTCTCTCTCTCTCTCTCTCTCTCTCTCTCTCTCTCTCTCTCTCTCCCTCCCTCTCTCCCTCTCTCCCTCTCTCCTCCTTAACTGTGTCTGCTAGTGTTTCGCCAGGAGAACAGCTTTAGAGAGACAGATCTACAGATTAGATCAGTCATCCCCAGTATTTCATCTCATGCCCACATTTACAGAGGGGTCAAGGCTGCTAGTGGTTAACCAGGTGGTGGTGGTGGTGGTGGAGGAGGGGGTGGTGGTGGTGGTGGTGGAGGAGGAGGGGGTGGTGGGGGGGGGTTCTGTTACCTGAGCTAATCCCATGGGTTTACTATTGAGGTTTATTTTACATTAAACTTCCATATGATCTCTTTGGTAGGTAAAAAGGAAGGCAAATCTCTGTGCTGAATATCGGCTTATATTACACAACGTATACTCAGGGTTCGAGTTATGATTCCATCTCAGTGGGGGTCTCTAAAAAAAAAACTATAGATGCACACAGGGTGCAATTTGTCTAAAAAAAACAGGGGGGGGGGGGGTTTGCAAACAAGCAATTAACAGGCCTGATTCTTTTTGAAGTCATAGTGTCAGTCCTTTCCATTCGGGGCTACGGTTCTGCTGTGAGCGTGACAAGCTGGAAGGGTTCGAGTTGGGTGGGAGTCAGTCGACTCGTCTTCAAGTTTATTTGATTTTCTTCAGCTCAATAGGTTCGTGACGAGAGCTCTCAAGTTTGTTTGCATGCATAGATGCACTCACAATGCTTTTAACTACACGTTTAGGCTACTGTTATTACTCGTCATGCCAAGCTACTTATCTTTAACGTCAATATTACTCTGTATGTGGAAGGGAAAATAGCTTTACTTGTAATCAAAATATTATGCTGCTGTATTTTCAGAGACCCCCACAGATATTCGAGTTTGCTGCTTTCATGGGAGCCAGACCTCTCCCTGTGGGACCTCAGCTCCCAGTGGCTCCCACCTACCTCGAACCCTGCGTATACTCTAGCATGTCTGCATGAAATATGGCCTCAATATATGTACAATACACTACGAAATATGATCTACTGAGCCAGTGTACAAAGATAAAGTCCCGCCATTAATCTGGATTTGGCTAAACTACACTTTCACAATCGGTGAGCCTAGCCTAGCTTTTAAACTAAGGCCTCGAATTAGGCCATGAGAGCAGAAAACGTGCAGGTGATCATGGGATTATGGTGGAAGCTTCTAATCCCGTTGATTTGATTGGCCGGCGTCGGCAGCATAAGAACGCACATTGTCCGAGAATTAAACCACAGCGCGGGATCACGTCGGCGTCTCCCATTGGCGGGGGGCAGAGGAAGACCCTCCGTATTACGGACACGCACCTCAGCCAACCGGAAGCACGTGTTCCCCGACAACAGAGACGCTGCGGTGCTTTGCGGAACCAAGTGGCTCTCGTCCATCAGTACAAGAGCCGGTCATCCCTCCGTCTTCCCCCCTCGGTTTTTAGGGATAATAATCCTGCCGACTCTGAACAGTGATTAACGGTGTCATATCACCTCCCCCCCCACCCCCACCCCCACACACACACTCACTATTATTATTAATTAAAGCGCAATCACATCGTCCCGTGATTGCTGTCATTACGCAACACCAGAACCTCCGCAGCGTTTATTGACTCAGGTGTGTGATAACGGAAACGGCGCAGGCCTAATAAAGTTTCCACACCAAGTGAACACAATACATATACATATAAACAATGAGACGATAATGAATTTTTAATGAGGTAACCATGGAGAAGAACCAGGAAAACGTGCTCGCACTGGCTGTCCACATCAGATTAAAAATGTTTATTTATGATTTTAACTCTTATGAAATAACCAAATGTTAACAAGAATGGTGGTGCCAACCTGCATGCCATGAACACAATGTTTTTATATTGGATTTGTTTCATATATTGGTGATAATGGATGATGACGTTATGAACACTTTGTCATTTTCAAATTTACTTTCTGGTTGTTTCAAATCAAACTTTGTTAAGAAGCAGCATTTATTTAATGATCATGACGATAGATCTTCATGACGACATGATTTACCAGAGAAAGTACAAAAAGTGTCATATCACTCCGCAAAGTGTTATATGTGCGTTAAATAAAACTCAATTCTTACAGCATCAAGCAGGAACAAAAAGTTTAATTCGTCGACCATCATCATCGTTTCACTCTGAGACGCCGTCGGTCGCTGAACAGTTATGCAAACTCTTGATCGGCATCCTATGCTGTGAACTCAGTGAAAGGATCAACGAGATGTACAACAAGAGAAGAACAGAATCAGAATCATTCCATGGGATTTGCTTTCCTTTCATCCCCGCAGTGTGTTCTCAGGGGGGTGTGACGTGACCCCGCGCAGATTAATCCCGGGGAACGATCGCTACAAAGCTAAGGAAATAATCCCTCATCGGGTCATATCTTCAAGAAGAGAAGCACAATACTTTGGTTTATTATGTCACATGTAATCTACCGCTTAATAAAACACTAGGATTTATAAGGATTCTTGAAGACAATATCACTGAATAATAACTTTAGCATATCCCACTTTTAGGAATAAGAATATACTTTTTAAACCCGAGCATTGATAGCAGTGGGGTTGTCACAAGAGATTCAGACAGATAAGTGCTATAGAATATTACCTCGGCGATATGAAACGTTGTACATAAAGGGCTGAAACTTTAAATTGTCAAACCGCACCAACAGCGACCTCTCTGGCCAGAGGGTGCAATTGGAGCCAAGCGCCACTTGCCACACAAAGGAAACGCATCAAATAACTGTGGTGGCCTGCGGGTGGCGCTGTGGGCCACACTTTCCTGTAAGCATTCCGTGCTGCTCTTTCAATATAAACGCTTTTGCGTTTTTGCAGTCAGTTGCAACCTCTGTTGGAACAGGTTGTCCCTCCGACGTCTACATCAGGGATTCACTCACACACACGCACACACACACGCACACACACACGCACACACGCGCACACACACACACACACACATTTCATGGCGTGACCCAGTTGTGGGTCCCGACCCGTGGTCTGAGAACCGCCGACAGTCCAGTCCGGTTCCAATCACAACAAACACTAGAACCCAGGAGACCGGCAGTGAATGGGGGGAGGGGTGTGTGTGTGTGTGTGTGTGTGTATGTGTGTGTGGAGGCGGGGGGCGGGGGGGGGGGGGGGGGCGGGTGGGGGGGGGGGGGGGGGGGGGGGGGGGTGGTGGGGGGGGGGGGGGGGGGGGGGGGGGGGGGGGGGGGGGGGGGGGGGCGGGGGGGGGGGGGGGGGTGGCGCCGGTCACACCGACTTCCTCCGCTTGCCGAACACGTTGGTGATGAGCTTGGCCATGGACTTGGACCCGCTGGGCCGGCGCCGGCGGTCCTTGGCCCCCTTGCCCCCCGGGCACACGCTCTGCACCACCCTGGAGAACATCAGCGCCACCTCCTGGCACGGCTCCGCCGCCGACAGCTCGAAGAAGCCGCCGCAGCGCAGGTCGGCGGCCAGACGGGCGCCCTCCTCGCGCCGGACCTCCCGCATGTGGCACAGGTCCTGCTTGTTGCCCACCAGGAACACCGGCCAGCTCGCCTCCGCGTCCCTGAGGGCAGGCGGGGGGACGGGACACTGTTCCGTTGGTGGCTCGTGAGCATGGTGGCGGTTAGCGTAGCCGGTTAGCGTAGCGACGGGCTCAGGGGTTTCGGACCTGCGAGCTAATCTACGAGCTAACCTGCGAGCTAACCCACGAGCTAACCTGCAAGGTAACCCACGAGCTAACCTGCAAGGTAACCCGTGAGCTAACCCGGGAGCTAACCGGCAAGGTAACCCGCGAGCTAACCTGGGAGCTAACCTACCTCTGTAATCTCTTTCTGTAATCTCTTGTATTCACTTATTTACCATTGTATTATCTTTTTTTACTTATTGGATTTTATTTTTAGGATGTAAAGTTGAGTTGACCCGGAGAACAACAATTTCTCTGCTGGTCATGATGTACGTTATTATCTAGTGTGTGACTCCACGACTGTAGTGGATCGGGAAGGAACTGAGGCGAATGCCCCCCCCGTGTGCTTTGGGGGGTTTTATGTGTTAAGACTGCAATCAGACCTCATTGACTGCACCTGGGGAAGCAGTTTCTGATCGGCTGTTTAGAGTCACAGGTAATCAACCGCTGGAGGCCATCGGAACACGTCGGTCGAATATCAAAAACGAAAAAAAACGTTTTATTCCAAGATCATCACGAAAGATCTTCACGACGACACGGTTTAGAAGAGGAGGTACAAAAACACCTCCACGAGGTGAGTATATTATACGCGCGTGAACGCCCAGCAACAAACACAACTAACACCGCGGGACAGGCACGGACCCTCTTGACACAGATTGGTCAACAGCAGGGTAACGTAAACTTCCTGTCCCCGTCAGTCTCACCTCAGGTGGGTTTGTGTTTTGTTTGTCTGTCACAGCACCGGCCCGCTCAATGCACATCGACTCGACCCCCCCCCTCCCCCTAAATAACGTGGAAGAGGGTCCGTCGATCGGCCCCGGGTTATGGATCGCCGCTGAGAGGGGGTCCGGCTCACCTCTTCCCGGCCCCCGGGCGCAGCTCCCTCATCAGCTGCAGGGTGCTCCGCGCCGCCTGGAACGACGAGCGGTCGCTGATGTCGTAGATGACCACGAAGCCGTCGCCCCACCGGAGCTGCTCGCTCAGCGCAGACTTCCCCTGGCGGGCCTGCGGAAGCGGGGGAACAGAACCTCGGTCACTCACGGCCACCGCTGCGGGTCCCACAAGCCCGCCCGCCCTCAGAAAACCGAAACCCAGTGTAAAAACGCTGAAGGCACCCAAACGCATGGGAAGGGTTCTCTCTAAGGGTGGAATGGATCTGGGGTGGGGAACGCAGGCTCCTGACAGCCACTCCAGGTGAATACAGTGTCGTTATGACGGCGGCTCAGTGGGTAGAGACGGGTGGACAGGAGCGGGTCGTCCACCGACCGTAGGGGTCGGCGGTTCGATTCCCCTCGATTCCCCCTCCTCCTCCAAACTGTCCGCATGTCGAAGTGTCCTTGAGCAAGACACACTGAACCCCCAACTTGCTCCCCGGGCTGCTGAACCTAGCAGCCCCACTGCTCCTATGTACCATAGGATGGGTCACATGCAGAGAACACATTTCGTTCCCATATCTAAAAAATACTGGGAATGTCTCAAATGGAATATAATCTAATCTAATCTGTGTTCGGTACTCGAGGCAGGGCCGCGTCCGCGGTGGAGACGGCTGTAATGCTGACCGCAGACCACGTGGTCATCAGGACAGTGTTAACCAAGTCCCACTGCACAGAATGCACTGCACAGACAACACAAAGATAGGCACTGCAGTGCCTCGACGCGGTTTAAGAAGTACTCATAAAATGTAGTGACTGTTATTGTACATTCAGCGACTCCTGGTCTGGTGAGATGGATGAAGGTCAAGGTTCGCCGTTTTCCTTCTGGTGTTTATAGTGCTGTTATGTGTGATGTCCACCACTCTGGTGCACTCCCATCGGCTGGTGATCGATTGATCTGCGCAGTTGTAATGTGATTAAAAAACACCCGTTGACCGACCAACCGACAGGCGTGCGATGTGATGTGAGGCCATTACTGTGACCACAGGAAACGTGGGACAATGGCATCGGGAGGATTCTGCGTCGTCGTGAGAGCATCCAGCTGTGGTTTTTTCGTAAACATCTGCACACTCACCTGTGAGCAGGGGTCGTACAGCTCCACGTTCAGCTGTCGCCCGTCCACAGTGAGACGCTTCCTGTAGATGCACTCTGGAGAGAGAGAGAGAGAGAGAGAGAGAGAGAGAGAGAGAGAGAGAGAGAGAGAGAGAGAGAGAGAGAGAGAGAGAGAGAGAGAGAGAGAGAGAGAGCAAAAGAGAGCGAGAGAGAGAGAGCGAGAGAGAGTACACAGTCAAACAGCTGATAATACTAATGTTGATGATAACAGCTGTAAATTTACATTGGGATTAAATCCTGTTCTAGACAACAAGATAACCTTACAGCCGGTCGCCGAGGGAGAAACCGCACAATCTCTGGTGAAACCTTTCGCTAACAATTGACGTTTCACTTCCCTGTATGAAGGACAGGTGACTCGTTTAGTTTCCTCCACTGACCCAGGAGTGTTTCAGGAAGTATGTGGAATTCTCCGATGCAGTATCACGACGTCATCATCACACTGATTACATTATCAATGTCAAATTATAGGCAGCAATAATCACAATAAGAAAAGAAAAAAAGTCATATGCAGCCCTTAACTGAACATGCAAATGATGTTTCTCTTCAGCACATGAATGTAAGCCTCCAATATATGCCTACCGCCATAATACGTGCTTTACCGGCGTTCACTATGTCAGAAAAAAAAGTAAGCCTTCAAATAGCGGACTAAGATAACCTCCAAACTTTCGGCGTCTCACCTGACAGCGACGCGTACTCTCCGATGAATCTCCGCGTCAGGAAGCGAACGATGAGAGCTGCGGGAACCCAAAGCATGCGTTATTACGCGGGTCGGTAACCCGGTGCGCGCTGCCCCCCCGCGTCACGGCGCATCCTCACCTGATTTCCCCACTCCCTCGCTGCCCAGCACGGCCAGTTTGATGTCATTCATGTCGGCGTCCAAAACGTAGTTTTCTATAATCGCTAACTAAACGCTAATCTTAACGCTCCGGCAGAATACGAAGAAGAAGAAGAAGAAGAAAAAAACCCAACCCACACGGTTGCTAAAATAAGCCTGGCATTCTTTGAGGCTTAAAACTACAAACGGCGCACTAACGCTAGTGCCACTGCTCGGGGTCGGACCGCACTGAGCGCCTGGCCGCTCTGCTCGGAGGGTTTTCTGTGTGTGTCGTCACCGGCCAGCCCCCCCCCACCCGACACACGTAGGCCCACCGGGGCAGGATCACCGACACCGACACCGTATCAACCCACGGTGCACATGGGTGCAGTCTCTAGTGCTTTTTCTGAATAAGAAAACAGAGCCATTAATATTCATATCGTGTGTATCATCAACACCCACTCACCCAACGGAGACGGGGAGCACGTGCTATGCACACGCATTACACGCAACTTTTATATTATATTTTATATTATTACACAACAGTACTTCGATCTATGGTCAAAGTCAAAGTGAACGTTATTGTCAATCCTACCATACAATTAGTGCAAGTAATTACACAGAGGATCGAAATTACGTTTCTCCGAACTCCAAATGTGCATTGATCGTAACAGACAACATATAACATATAAGATTAGATAGATAACCACTATAACCATAGATTGGTTATAGTGGTTATTAATATTGGTCTGGACCAATATTCATTTACCTGCACTAGGCCTATGATTCCAAAAAAAGTAATGTATGCAACTTGGGTGGTAAGATGACCCCATAACAGCTTTGGTTTACATAAATAAAACTATTACAATGGAGCAGTCAATATACTATCATCATGTAGATCAGTGGTTCTCAACCTTTTTTGAGCAAACGCCCCCCTGACCTTATTTTGATCCTCTGGCCCCCCAACAATTAAAAAACATTTTTAGCTACACCCGTGGGTAGGCTATCCATTACCAACCCCACTCACACTCATGCTATATTGCTTAAATAAAAAATGAGCCCATTTCTGTGCTGTTTTGGTTTCTTCTGGAATTATAAGAAAATGTCCCTATATGAGCCTGTTTTTATTATTAAGCAGATTTAGCCCACTGTTATAAGCAATAGGAAGCTGGTTGGATTAAAAAAACACTACCACACCAGCATTGGCTGTAATGTATTTATTATTATTTTTTTAATCAATAGGAACATTAAATGTACGCAACAAGACGTGTCATTTTATCACGGACAAAAATCATGTGCACATCACGTGAACAACATATGCACATGGCGTGAATGATCAGGTGAATAACAGTTAACTATCAAACCAATCACGAAACAGACCGCGCGCGTGAGGCCTATTTAGGCCTTTATATATATATATGTCATATTTGAATTCAACGGTCTTTACGCTCAGAGCAGCTGGAACCGAACAACAGCGAGCGGAAGGAGGAAAACGGACGGACGCTTTGTCGGGATGTTTTTTAATGAAATGTTCCTGTAGCCGCGAGGGTTTCATGGCTTCATTCGAGAAAACGTGATCGCAGAGCAGGCACATAGGTCAAGTAGTGTTTATCGCTGAAGGAATAAATCCATAATTGATGTAATTGGCGTTGTACTGTCGGCTTTTTTTTTCTTGCTATCCGCCATGTTTGTTTGTGTTGTGTTCTTAAAGTTGAATAAGTTACAGTGCATTGTGTGAACTGTTAACCCGCGAACTTGGGTTATGTTTATCGGCGTTACTATGGAGACCATGACGCTAGCTGACGTAGCGTGAGTCCGGGCGCTTGCAGGCCGAACCACTGAGCATAAATAAACAGTCACATGTAGCTGAGACGGTAGAGGGGTTAGAAACCCATGAATGAAAATAGCCTATTTATTTCAGGTAGCCTATTTTTGCACCAAAAATATTTGAAAACTATGAAAGTTTAAAATGTAAAAAAAACAAAAAAACTCCCGTTCCCAGCGCCCCCCCTAGGTTGTACGAACGCCCCCCAGGGGGCCCCGTTGAGAAACCCTGATGTAGAGGTTTGCATCACAGCTTCTCAGCTTGGCGTTGTAACACCAAAC
>OMKI01049154.1:0-12584 GCA_900302315.1 Phycis blennoides
CATGCGGATTTGAAATATTAAATTGCGGCAGATCAAACGGGGGAGCGGCCTCCACCGCGTGTCTAACCGCGGGTGGATAATGACGGATGTCGAGAGGACCGCATGCTACATACATCTTAGAGCGCAGCGGGGGGCCGGGGCATGCACACACACACCCCGCCGTTACAAAAGGTCTCAAGTCACTCAAGGGGGTGGGGGGGGGGAAGACATTTTACACGTGATAAACCCAGAAACACGCACACACACACACGCGCAGGCACACGCGCACGCACACACACATACAGACACGCACACACCGGGTTATATATCCACATCCTCAAATAGATGATAGACTCCGCTGAAGGAAACAAAAAAAAAAAAACATTTTCAGCTTGTTCCTATTTTTGTTTTCCAGTTTTTTTTGTTTTTTTTTTCTCGCCCGGGGAACAAAGTTAGTCGGTTTTTCTCCCCTGCGGATGACTTTCAGATCCCTGCCTTCCTCATCTGGCACAGATGAGCTGTGAAGTGTGCGCCGCCTCATTTGGAATTCAAACGGATATATACGGGCGCCAGGCCTCGTCAATAACCAGCAGTTCGCACCACCTGCTCCTCTGACACCTCGTATAGGAAATACGTTGCGACGGCACGGTTGACGGGATGAATACACAAAACAAGGCCACGGCTAATGGAGTCGTTGTGAGGCGGCGCGCGTCCACGCTGCGGACCCGCGTGTCCCACCCGTATTTTTTGCGCTTATTGGGAGGTGGGGGGGGGGCGGCGAAGAAAACATAACGTTACATAAAAAACAGGTTGGTGAACAAAAGCCCGTCGCGGGTCTCCTCCGTTCCTCCTCGATATCCCCGCCGGTCGCCGTGTCATTGTGCTAATGCAGTTAGTCCGGTCTCAGCGTTCATTACCCCCGACAATGGGAGCGCCGAGCGACACCCCCCACCCCCCCCCCCAACAATAAAACTTTGTACCATTAGCGTTCTGTCCATCTCTCACGGTATCAGTTGAAAGAGTGGTTTTTGTATATATTTATATATTCATCATGGCAATACGAGACCGGACTATACAGGGTCAAAGGTCAGAGTTTACAGGAAGTAGTCTGGGGTGCGGCGGGTGACGTGGGGCTCTCCCCTGCGGGGCGCAGGGTCAAACTGCAGGCTGCAGAGGGGGAGGGACAAGAGGGACATTACAGAGGGGGAGGGACACAGAGGGACATTACAGAGGGGGAGGGACACAGAGGAACATTACAGAGGGGGAGGGACACAGAGGAACATTACAGAGGGGGAGGGACAAGAGGGACATTACAGAGGGGGAGGGACAAGAGGGACATTACAGAGGGGGAGGGACACAGAGGGACATTACAGAGGGGGAGGGACACAGAGGGACATTACAGAGGGGGAGGGACACAGAGGAACATTCTGTCAGAAACGCTTCTATGTACAATTCTTCAGTTCTACCATTTTGACCTCAACATTTAGAGATGCTTTGACCCCAAGTATCTTAAAGTCTGAGGTAAGTAAGGGGCAAGTGGGGCTAGGCACCGAAACACAACTACACAACCATTCAATGCTATAACCAAAAACATATATATGTATTATTAATATATGCATTATTGTATTAAGAAATACAAAACATTTTGTGAAGATTTGTGTTGTTTTCCTCTCTCCCCCCAGCCTTTGTGTGACTAGACTTACAAGGAGTATTTCAGGGTGTCATCCAGTTCCATGATAGCTGCCTGGTTGCCACAGCGATAGCAGTAGTTGGGAGCACTGAATATCGTCACCACGTTTCTCTCATGGCACCAGTTGTAACCCTGTTGGGAAGCACACACACACGTTCATGGACACACAATATGACACGATATGATATTCCACAGATTATCGTCTTGAACTAGGAAGTCTTACTCAACTGAGGAGTAAGACTTTGACTCAATGTTCGACTCAATGTTCCAAGGCGGTTTATAGGACACTTTTCATAGTGTGTGTGGTACAGTATCTGACCACCAGTCAAAAGCTTTTCCATCTTCATTTTAAAATAGCATCATCCCAAAAAACAGGTATATATTTCACAGCAGCAAGTATCTTAGTAATACAATCTTATTAGTAAGGTAGCTCAACATATTTGATACAATTGAAAAAAGTTCATATTTTAATCTAAATATTAATATATAATATAAATGTATTTGGCACAGTGTCTGGTGGGTGAGAGTACTAGGAGTAGTTGGGCCACTGGGTTGTCATGGGCAACAGACCTCCATGACCAGCTGGTGGGCCCGGGACACCAGTGTGAGGCGGTTGGCGTGGTTGAAGGTCTCCGAGATGTCCTGTCCGAAGGTGTAGCCGGCGCCACGGGGAGAGATGCCCCAGCCCCCGCGGTCGTCAGGGTCCGACCACAGCAGGTCACACATGGGACCCTGGGGTGGAGGTGGGTGGGGAGAGGGAGACAAGGGGGCTCTATTAGAATAGGGAACATGCCACAATCCGGATCTCTCTCATCAATCACTCATCTTCACTTTTAAGTTAGAAATTCAACACAGAATGTATGCACAATTTGTTTTAACTGGCCAAAAAAACCCTCTGCTATTATTTTCTATAGTCTTATCTTTTTGCAATGAAAGTTTCTTCCAAAATGATTACATTTAGAGAGAAAACTCAGGGGTAGAGGTTTTTACAGTCCCAATCACATTTCTTATGATTGACTTTGGTGACATGGACTTTGAAGGTGCTGACCTCATGGGGAACCTCCTGTAGGCGGTCCAGGGCTCTGATGTGATCCAGGGTGTCAATGGATGGCGACAGGCCCCCGTGGAGACAAAAGATCTGAGAGGAGGACACACAAACTCATATTAATGACTATTTCATATCATAATTATTATTATTAATTAGGGAAATTCATTGATGAACATGAATCTGCACAGACTATATTTTTGTCCATCTCGCTGAATGATCAATGTCTCTGTAGTGATTTTCTTTAGGGCCCCTTTCACACATGCAGTCTCTCCCTGCAATGGTCCAGAACCATTTCCTGCATGTGGTGTGTAAATGGACATGGTATATGTGCCGTCAATTTCCCTGCTAAAGACCCAACATTTCCGGATGACTGCCGGTGCGGCTGTGCTGTGCCTGAAAGCAGTAGTGTTGCCAGGAGAGTCATAATTATGTCTGGTTATGTCTGTCTGATGCAAGACGTTTTCATGTGGAGCAAGTCAGACCAGGAGACTGCGCACGCAATGGTTTATCTTAAAGTGGTAGATTCAATAACAATATAAGTGCCTGTTTCCAAGATTGTCTGGAAACTGGACAGATTACAAAATAAGGGAGCTCCTCTAAGTCTGCTGTGCAAACGGAGCTTTCTTAGAAACTTTATTGGAAAACCTGTGACCACAGGAATGAGAATACACAAATAGGTGTGATTGTCCCTTTGAATGCAAGATAAGCCTGACTGGGGTTGAGTGTGCATGTCCTCCTCTTTGTACCTGAGAGTCCACCAGGGCGGTCAACGGGAGGTAGTCAAACAGGTCTGTGAAGGACTTCCAAACGTTGGCGTTGCCGTATTTCCTGAGGCACTCGTCATAGAAGCCGTACACCTGTGTGATCTGCCTGCTCTCGTGATTCCCTCGCAGAATTGTGATGCGCTCCCGGTAACGGACCTGAGATGTTGACAGTTGCATTTCAATTCAAGTGAGAACGTGTATGATTTACAGAGAATAAAAAACACTTTTCTTCTCACCATACATATCTTAAAGTGAGCCCTCCTACTGTCTACGGATACCAGATATCACTCAACAACCAGCTGCCAAAGCCATGGAGCTGTGTCAAAGCTCAGCTGATATTCAGTTCTCTCCACTTCTCAAATTCACATCCAATATTAAACCAGTTTTTTCTTTACGTTGTTTGCTTTTTAATACATGAGCTTTTTAATACACTGAGGTCTTTAGTCAATGGAAGGCTGTTCTGTTCTGCCATGGCAGCCAAGCATGCAACTACTGCTGTGTGGTAGGGTGTGAGTGGACATCACTTTATACTCCACACAGGGAAAGCAAGGCAAAAATAATATAAGCAAAGACTAAATCTTTGTCCGCACTGACACCAATTAAAAAAACCCAATAGGAACAGGTATAAGGTGAAATTGTACATATAGTACATTTTTGCTGCTTGTAGCAATTAGCATCTACTACAGATTGTAACATTCTAAACATTATAACATTATGTGCCATCAACTCAGTTTTTTGTGATGCCATTGGCACTTTTTGAGGTAGTGTTTAATATTTTGTTCTAGATTGATATGTTGACTCGACAATGAAAAGATGTAGTTTGGTGGAGGCCAGGGTGTTTCATTACACTTCAAAGGGCCTCTATTTTATCACCAGGTGTAATCACCATGTAGATGGGCAATTACAATTCATTCATTTCAAAATCTCTTTGTTGAGTCGTGTTAATGAGCCATTTCCAAAATCTATCCCTTTGTGACATCACAAGTGGGAGTTTCCACTCAGATGTATGATGTACAGCTCAACCCAAGTCTAGCAGTTGACACAGTCCATTCACCAGTTCCTTTTAGCTGGTGGGCACTCCCACATTGTGATGTCACAAAAGGATAGATTTTGAAATAGCTCATCAACATGGCAACAGCTAAAATAGGAGCCCTTACAGAATTAGTGGTTACTACAGAAACAAGCTAAATATGGGCAGATAATGTTTTAGTATGTTGTCAATGACTCGCGCGCATGCACACACACACACACACACACACACACACACACACACACACACACACACACACACACACACACACACACACACACACACACACACACACACACACACACACACACACACACACAAAACTCACTTTAAGTGCGACAAGTAAAGTGACAGTCTCTACAGAGTAGTATCCACGGTCTACGTAGTCTCCCATAAACAGGTAGTTTGTGTCGGGGGATTTGCCTCCGATCTTGAAAAGCTCCATCAGGTCGTGGAACTGCCCATGGACATCCCCACACACCGTCACCGGACATCTGACCTCCTGGACATTGGACTCCTTGGTCAGGATCTCCTTGGCCTGCAGACCAGAAGAAGAGTGGGTGTGTAAGTGTGGGGCATGGCTGGAGTTCTGGGTGAAAGGAGAACAGAAGGATCCATCTCCTGATATCTTTATTCATCACCAAAGGAGTCCAAATTAACTTTCTGAAAGACACTTTGACTTACAGCGGGATATAACACTCAAAGTAGTGTTGCATTTATAAATAAAACTATAAAGCAAATTTGGTTTGATTAGGACAAAAAAAATCAGCACCACAATATTACTAATAATATTCAATATTGCTATACTATCTGTTTTTGTAGATACAATGTCAATTCAACATACCGACGATCATTTTGAATGAGATATATACAGTACATATATATAAAGATAGTATCAACTATTTCAAAACATCTGTGGAGTAAATATAACACTGAACCAAAGTAAAACCAAAGTAATTTTGCTTTGCGGGGAACCCTAATGGGCAACCCTAATGGAGAACCCTAATGACAACACCCCTTCTGGTTCCCAAACCTGAGGGACAGCAGAGTGGCATTCCTGTCCCATTGTTGAAGAGGACCACCATCTATGACCTTAGTCTAGCATACATAGTTCATATTATGAATTTAATGTTTAACCTTATTTTAATGTTTAATTTAGCCTATATTGTCTGAAGCTGTCAATTTCTATATGGACCTGTGGGTAATGACGTTTGAACATCATTTTAATTTTTAATTAACAGTTTTAATTTTAAATGACCCATACTTGGAGCTATAATGCCATCATCAGAGTCATTTCTGGGCACACCAGCTGTGTGCTTACATCACATCCCACTGCCAGGCCACACTGTCACCAGGCCAGCCACAATTGTGGATTCCATAACAATTGGTAAGGCATAACTTACCAACTGTTTTAGAAGGGAAACTGAGTTAAAAATAATCTGCAATCTGAGCAGTCCCAAGAGTTGGAATAGTTTTAGAAAGATGGACACACACACAGACACACCCACACACGTAAAAAAAAAAAAAAAAATACACACAGATGTCAGTACCGTAATGCATAATTAAATTGAAAATACATTCCCATCTACAATATTGTGTACTACAGTATTGTGTACCATTTCAACTCATTTTAATGCATAGAAACAAGTGAAAGGTATGGAAAAGCAAGGCTAGGATGGGACAGTCAGTACAATACAAAAAGAGAGAGAGATGCAGATAGAGTGAGAAGGAGAGATAGATACACAGAAAGAGGAGAGAGCACAGACTGTGTCCAGAATGCTTTCCAAACAGAGAACTAAAAACACACAGTGCTGCTGACCTATATAAAATACACAACAACACATGTGGCAATAGGCCTTTTAATTACTGTGACGAGTCCACACACTGACCATGACGTCTATCTTTTAAGCCACTGGGTCACTAAATTGAAGAGAATATTCTCGATTTGGCACATCATGAAGTGATTCAGTAGATTTTTTCTCTGTCGTTTTTGATGATAGGACACTAAATCCCACTGAACATACAAAACAAGCTTTCTGGGTTCAGGGAATTTCTGGATCACTGGGGTTGACCAATCATTGGCCACAATTATTGGTATGTATGTAGCGTAGCTTATCAAAACACCGCCTTTAGCACTAAATTTAATTATCCAGCATGCCACACTGTACTTGATATACTTGAAACATGAATATAACTGAGGTAAAAGACAATGTGTGGATAGCAGTTTACCTCCACTCACTGGAAAGGAGCCACAAATCCTGACATAGTCAGTCTGTGGCTCAATCAGAATCATGTATCCTGAATAATGCCCTTGGTTAATGTTAGAATATTTCGAAAAATCAACTCCAATGAACTCATAGCTCACGCATGCATTTATTGCAGTATTTTGTTGTTATGTGATGGTGGTATATGATGAATGATTCACTTGAACACATTTGTTTGACAGATGACATTGCAGTTTCACATTGACCTTGAGTTAATCAGCAACTCAAAAGTGACCTCATACACCTGTTTGTCAGCAATTCTAATATTATTATGTTTTTCAGAGAACCTCTGACAAGTGAGATTATTCTGTCAGTATGGAGTTGTTTACATAAAATACAGCTAGTCGTCTCGGAAACAATGTTTCACAATAAAAAAAATAGAGCAAAATGGATATCGGGATAACATAAAGGGACAGCTTATGGGAGATCATAATAATCCAATGGATAGCTCAGTTTCCTACCAAGAACAAAAATCAACCAATCAATGGTCAGGACTAAAGAGTCAAATTTCAGTCAGGCAGTTGAAGAACAGCAGCAGCAGAATAAAGACAAGGATGACTTGATGAGAGTGTATTATGAAGACGTGGGACCTCACCCACCGTGGCTAGCGGTAGTGGGAAGAAATGCTACGTACTCTGCTCAGTGTGCTGTAGCAGGACTAACCCCATTACATTCACTTTAAATGGTCAAAGGTGCTTCAAATGACTACTCATGCATTTGTCACATTTGCCCTTTGGTTTCAAGGGTGAGGCTTTAACAGTCACCCGCTTACTGTTATACAACATTTGTGTTAGCGTTCATTTTTGTTGGCACATCACATTGTAGCAGTCAACAATGTAAACAACTACAATAACACTCACTCCCATATGGCTATGACATCATAGATAAAGCTGAAGTTCTTGGACTAAGGCCTACTAACCATACATAAATCATGCTGGTCATGAATGCACTTCTTGTAGATGATGTACAAGGACACTTTTACATCGAATCAGAGACCTGAGGATACAGATGTTATAGGATACAGCTATAACATCCTATAGCTGTGAGGATGTTTCCTAACAGCTATAGTACAACTAATATATATATATGTGTGTATGTAATTTACAGTATGTAATTTCGAGAAAGTCATGCAAGGCCATGTAAACAGACCATCACCATGTAAATATACGGTTTATTGTACTTTATTGTAGTTTATACATTGCTGTCTGTATTATTGTTAGCTTAGGGTATTAACCGTGAGCATGTATATTTTTCAGATTTATGAAAGGGAAAGACAAAGCCAACATACAAAACCTAAGCAAAAAGACAACATAAACCCAAAACCTTAGTTCAACCTGCAACTTAATCACAAGCTTTACTCAAAAGCAGCAAAGACATGAACTCAAATTACAAATGCAAAACAATGCACAAATGCATTTTAAATAAGGTATTTAGAGCACATGACAGCACTATGTAGATAATTATGACAATCAATTAGTAAAAGTGAAAAAACTCCCTCAGGTGGAAGGAGAACATTTAGATGACAAGATCACGTTGCAGCAATGGTTTTACACAGCATACTGAATTCTTCCATCACACCCCCATATATCTAAAAACAGACATGTTTCCCTCGGATTCAATGCGACAGCAATACCCTGGCTGAGTCACACTCTACCAACCTACCCCTCTCTGACCCCCCACACACACATTTGATAAACAATGCTATTGTCAGAATGACTCTCATAAGCCAAATGCACCATGCAATGCAATAATATTAGAATTATGGTTTTATCTCCCCCTGCTAATTCTGTCTCAGGTCTGTGCTTTTAAGACAGACAGATCTTAATCAAGTTATTAACGACAGATGGGCATTAAACCCATTTGGCTGCCACAGTACGAAAAACACACACACACACACACACACACACACACACACACACACACACACACACACACAGAGAGAGAGAGAGAGAGAGAGAGAGAGAGATTGGGGTCAAGCCAGCTTAGACCAGGAAAAGTAAATTCACATTCCCCGAATCATAGATTGTAAATGACTTGTAACTCTTTCAAGTAACAGCGAACTAATCGAACATGGGCTGAAAGAAATTATCGTCAACCATTTTAATCGATATTAGATCAAACTTTAATTCAATGACTCGTGTCATTTAATCACTTTGAATACATTTTTAGTTCACGATTTCCTATCGATTACTAAGGATCAGAGATACTGGATACTATGTATAGGCAATGGAATCTAGGTTATGTAACAGTATTCAGTAATATTCTTACACCAATGCTTTGGTCCGCAAAAAAAAACTGTGTACGGAGATTCAACTAGTGTACGAGGATTCAACTAAAAAGAAAATGTGTCAACATTAAGTAGGCCTATATCTAATATGATGACGAAGAAGAATGTGATGAGGAGGAGGGGGAGGAGGAGGAGGAGGAGGAGGATAATGGTGGTGACGATGAAGAGGACGATGATGATGATGATGATGATGATAACGGTCTGCCTAACCACTTCATCTTTGACCCGTTGAACAAGACATATGATGTGCTTCTGAGTCTCCATTACTGAACACAGTGTTACAAACATTATACGACAGCCTGCATTATATACAGAATTCAGTATCAGTCATTTGGAGCTGCGGGTGAGCGAGAGGCTCCTGTCACAATGGTCTTTAGGAGCAGAGCAGTAAACATGTAATGTGCCTTGACTTCAGAAGATAGCTGTCATGCATCAACAGCCTCGCATGTTCATTGGATCTGAGATCAAAGCAGTCAAATATATGAATTACTTTAAAATAACGTGTATGTAGTCACCGATGACACTTACGAAGAACGAGATACAAAGCTAAGACTATGTTTCATTGCACAGATGGACAGTGAAATGTACACTATAGACGCCATTTTAACAATGTCTGGAAGGTGGCGCGGCAAGAAAAAAGGCATTGAAACTTTCATGCAACATTGTTAATATTTCCTCACCTTCTCGCAAAGTGTTTTCACTTGATTCTCCGACAACTGTTTGCATTCGTTGAGCTGCTCGATCCAGACATCAATTTCTTTCGTAAACGCCTTTTCGTCCATTTCTGTGGTTTTCAGATTGTGGTCTAATCAGTGGCACGTTTTTTTTTTTCGTAAAGACAGCGATTCCAACAACAATGGTGTTTCTTTATCTGAAACGCTGAAAATGCATCGACCGTGATCCAAATTGATGCTTATTTATTATGCAAGTATACCCAATTGGTAGATATGATTAGGTTGGAATGAAACTTGCTGTAGAGGCAACGGACTACACCAGAAGCAAAGACGTCACCCGGTTGTCCCACCCGTTTGTCAACCATCAGACACAAATAACACGCCGGGGGCGGCTGCTGTGTCCTGATTGGTTCAGCGGGTGACTATGTGATGTTGTATTGGCTCATTCATCATTCAATCAGTTGACAACTATCATAGCAGAGAGAATACCGCCTCGTTTAGCCACCCTACACTCATGACCACACTAAATATAAATGAGAAAAACAAATATCTGCCTAATCAATTTATTGGTGATAACAAGCATTTATGATTCAAAATAGCTAATCCCTTGAGCTAACACGGGCACGGATCCAAAGAGCGTTAATCTTTAAGTTTACATACATTTTAAGTAGTTATTGAAGACTCTCTCACACGCACACACAACACACACACACACACACACACACACACACACGCACGCACGCACGCACACACACACACACACACACACACACACACACAGAATCATATAATACGTAATAATATAGAAATAATCAGTAAGTAGCTCTTTTTATTCAATTACAAGATTATTGATATATGACGTGATTAGAACACGAGTATATATATAGATACAAGACAAGTTTAGAACAAGCATGACTTTTTGTCATCTTTACATCTAAATGACAAATCACAAAATTGACAGGAAATTCAGATTTTATGGGAAGAACTATTAAATAAAGCTGACCTGGCATTTGTGTATTGCTGCAGGCAATAGTATTGTATAGTGGTTGTCAGGGCAACTAAAAGTCCACACCTCACCGCTGGCTTAACTTCAAATTTGTGTCGCCGAACAATGAAAATGAGGCATGTTTGCAATTGCTCCAAGAAATAAAATGTGTATGGGTGTGTGCCTTTAGCATGTGTGAGTGGAGATGAATGAGTGAAGGAGTGAGTCTGTGAGAGAGTGAGGTGTGCAATAAAGTTACACAGAGTCGTCTACATCCTTGATGTTATTTATTTGCTTGCTGCCTCAATCAAAGGCACAGTTCTGTCACACGGTGTCCCAGAGAAGTGCGCGCCAAGTACCGTGGGCAGGCCCCTCTTCTAAGGTAAGGTAAACACAGAGTACATATGGTGGACCTCTGGTGAACACAGTTGACCTGACACAGATAGATACAACTCACCAACCCGATCCTATTCTGCCAGACAGAGAGTCTCTGTTTACTCCGGAGTCCTCAGGACAGCCAGCAGAGACTTTAGATTTACCGTAAAGCAAATGTGTTTGGGGTATTAGAAAAGGGGTCCACTTGTCACGGTGTCTGTTACATTCATTCACAGAAGGCCTCAGGAAGGCCCACAGAAGAAGGCCCAGGCAGGCTGACACCAATCATTACCTTATTGGGGTTTGGGTCTGGATGACCCTTGGTCCCCGGGCCCCTATGGTTTGGGTCTGGATGACCCTTGGTCCCCGGGCCCCTATGGTTTGGGTCTGGATGACCCTTGGTCCCCGGGCCCCTATGGTTTGGGTCTGGATGGGTCAGCCATGACAGACGTATGCACATACGTACCAAGTGTTCAGCACAACCCGCGGGTTCATATATAGGCTAGACTAAGACATAAGCCATAGAGGGGGACAATACATAAATCATAGAGTTCATAGAGGCTTTGCTCATTTCCCCCCTTTTGATCATATTTTGATCAATTACCGATTATAAAATAACATTCGATAGTAATTGCAAACAAACATGTCATTGCAGCTCGCAGGCCACATGGTCCCGGTCGGCGGTAGGGATCGTTGCCCCTGGTGCTCCGTCTTGTTCTCCTGCTGGTCCGTCTTGTTCTCCTGGTGGTCCGTCTTGTTCTCCTGGTGGTCCGTCTTGTTCTCCTGGTGGTCCGTCTTGTTCTCCTGGTGGTCCGTCTTGTTCTCCTGGTGGTCCATCTTGTTCTCCTGGTGGTCCGTCTTGTTCTCCTGGTGGTTTGTCTTGTTCTCCTGGTGGTCCGTTGTTCTCCTGGTGGTTTGTCTTGTTCTCCTGGTGGTCCGTCTTGTTCTCCTGGTGGTTTGTCTTGTTCTCCTGGTGGTCCGTCTTGTTCTCCTGGTGGTCCATCTTGTTCTCCTGGTGGTCCATCTTGTTCTCCTGCTGGTCCGTCTTGTTCTCCTGGTGGTCCGTCTTGTTCCCCTGATGGTCCGTCTAGTTCTCCTGGTGGTCCGTTGTTCTCCTGGTGGTCCGTCTTGTTCCCCTGGTGGTCCGTTGTTCTCCTGGTGGTCCGTCTTGTTCTCCTGGTGGTCCGTCTTGTTCTCCTGGTGGTCCGTCTTGTTCTCCTGGTGGTCCGTCTTGTTCTCCTGGTGGTCCGTTGTTCTCCTGGTGGTCCATCTTGTTCTCCTGCTGGTCCGTCTTGTTCTCCTGGTGGTCCGTCTTGTTCTCCTGGTGGTCCGTTGTTCTCCTGGTGGTCCATCTTGTTCTCCTGGTGGTCCGTCTTGTTCCTCTGGTGGTTCATCTTGTTCTCCTGGTGTGAGTGTTTGTTCTCTTACAGGAGCAGGGCGCGTCGTACTCTCCAGACGGTGTGCTGCGTGTGGGTGCGGGGCTCATCA